>BGPT01003361.1:0-43556 GCA_003297045.1 Symbiodinium sp. clade C Y103 | reverse complement strand
TTATTGTGGTGAAGTGTTATTGTGGTGAAGTGTTATTGTGGTGAAGTGTTAATGTGGTGAAGTGTTATTGTGGTGAATTGTTCTTGTGGTGAATTGTTATTGTGGTGAATTGTTAATGTGGTGAAGTGTTATTGTGGTGAAGTCTTATTGTGGTGAAGTGNGTGTTATTGTGGTGAATTGTTCTTGTGGTGAATTGTTATTGTGGTGAATTGTTAATGTGGTGAAGTGTTATTGTGGTGAAGTCTTATTGTGGTGAAGTGTTATTGTGGTGAAGTGTTAATGTGGTGAAGTGTTAATGTGGTGAAATGTTATTGTGGTGAAGTGTTATTGTGGTGAAGTGTTAATGTGGTGAAGTGTTATTGTGGTGAAGTGTTATTGTGGTGAATTGGTAATGTGGTGAAGTGTTATTGTGGTGAAGTGTTATTGTGGTGAAGTGTTATTGTGGTGAAGTGTTATTGTGGTGAATTGGTAATGTGGTGAAGTGTTATTGTGGTGAAGTGTTTTTGTGGTGAAGTGTTAATGTGTTGAAGTGTTTTTGTGGTGAAGTGTTATTGTGATGAATTGGTAATGTGGTGAAGTGTTATTGTGGTGAAAGTCCCACAATTCTATTTATCCGTAATTCGGAAGATTGCTTCCTAATTTCCTTTGATAAATATTAATTTAAATTAATATTATTCGTAAAATTCTATTGAAATTTATATATATATATATATATATTATAGATATCTACGAAATCCTTAGGGCATAATAATGGTCTGAATGCATTTAGGCTGAATATTTAGCCTGAACCAATATTTTTAGCCCGAGCTAAAAAAAAATAGCCCGAGGTACTTTGCGCAAAAAGTGCTGGTTCAATGGTATTGAAATTAATTTTAGATATTAAATGTCTTTGATAAGGGGGTGTATAATTCAGAAATCCCAGAAGAAATTGTCCCATACAGGTAACATCATGCAACCTCCCTGCAGATTAGCAATGTCAGAAGTACAAAGCAGAAATCCGGTCAGCTGATGATTGGTAAATCTGATTGGCTTCCATCCCCAAACTATAATTTTGTATTCAGAGATGATTCTGGGACATGACGATAGGTAATTCAATCATATTTTGAAATCGAAATAAAAACATGAAAATTCAGGATTTGAGCCTTAACAGAAATTATGAAAAATCTGAAAATTTTGCATTTGGACATTTTTTGCCCGATTAGTGCGATTTTTTTGCCCGATTAGTGTGATTTTTTGCCCAAGGTTTTCATGGAAATATTTGGGCATTGACCAAATTTAGCCCGATTTTTTCATAAATTCAGGTTTGCAATTCCAAACGAAATCTGAAATCCCAGGGGCCCAATACCAATATATTGGAAATAATATTGGTAATAAAATGCTTCCTGAACCTGTGCAAAGCTGGCAAGATATGGCTTCTACCACTAATACACTTCAAGTGTGCCACAGTGTCGTAATTTCTTTGGATTCTGAATTATTGAGCTAGTTGTTTGATCTAGCTTCTACCGGAAGAGAAAAAGATGCTGCAAGCATCAGGATGGCAATATTTTTTGAGTCTTTTCCTGGTTTGAGCCTGACTTCTTACCGAATTCAGGGTGAAATTTAGGGAAATCAGCCTGAAAATTTGAAAATAGCCTGAGATCACCCTCAGACCGAAATTTCAGTCTGAGACCCAAAAAGTCGGTTTTTCATCTTCAGGATGCAATTATGTCCTATTAAAATTCCTAGCTATATATTATTACATATAAATAATATTCTAAATCTTCAAAAAAAATATTAACTAATTCCAAATTTATAGTAATATATATATATATATACTAGAGTTGGCCCGCTGTTTCCAACAGCGTGGGCTTTCGGTTGATCGCTTGTAGATTAAAAAAAAATACTATTATTATTCGAAGGAAATTTAGAACCTAAACCTTCCGACAATATAAATAAACTAGGGTTGGCCCGCTGTTTCCAACAGCGTGGGCTTTCGGATGATCTCTTGTATTCGAAGGAAATTTAAAAGCTAAACCTTCCGACAATATGGACAAATAAAAAACGCACAGGCCATAAAGAAAATAAAAAGATAAAGAAAATCAGAAAAAAGAAGATCAGATAGGAAGAAAATCAGAAGAGAATAAATACAGGTGCCCCAAAAGGTAGGAAAATCACGAAATACTATCTTTTTCCAATATTTTATGACTCCGGAGGGTCAAATAATAGGCTCGCTAAAGCGGCGGGTGCGGAGATCTTGGCAAATAAGACATTAAAAGTTACACGCCATTATAACGAATTTAGAAATAAAAAATAAAAAATACCTCATATTCGGACCACTTTTGCAAGTAAAGATATAGGAAAAAAAAAAAGCACGGCGTTATAGAAGTCAAAAATATTTGAAATTATCACCTTCGGAGTACTTTGAGAAGATAAACCCAACCCACCAACCCACCAACCCAACCCACCAACCCAACCCACGAACCCAACCCACCAACCCAACCCACCAACCCAACCCACCAACCCACCAACCCNTGTGGTGAAGTGTTATTGTGGTGAAGTGTTAATGTGGTGAAGTGTTATTGTGGTGAAGTGTTATTGTGGTGAAGTGTTAATGTGGTGAAGTGTTATTGTGGTGAAGTGTTAATGTGGTGAAGTGTTATTGTGGTGAAGTGTTATTGTGGTGAATTGGTAATGTGGTGAAGTGTTATTGTGTTGAAGTGTTATTGTGGTGAAAGTCCCACAATTCTATTTGTCCGTAACTCGGAAGATTGCTTCCCAACTTCCTTTGATTATATTTGAACATATATTTGATATGTTTAAATATGTATATATATATATATATTATATATATACATATGTTGTATTTGTAATATGAAATCCCTTTATCATCAATTTTATCATTATCCCACATTATCCCATATCATTATCAACAAGTTGGCTCTCATGAATATCAGTATCCCATTTGATCATCATTCTACACCACCCACTATTCCCATAGAAGTGTTCGACTTTCATTCCTATCAAATATCATCAATGTGGTAAACCCAATGCCATAAACCATCCCCAAAATCACCATGTTGAATCATTTTTATGGGTCATAACTCATAACGATCATCCCCGAACAGAAGGTGACTGACAGCGGCTTTCCCACATTGACATTGTTATCCCCATTCTATCCCTATGATTATCCAATTAACCATCATTAACCATGATTACCCTCTGGTAAACTAACATAACCATGGATAAATCAACTGTAAATCACCATGCTCAATAGCAAACTGTTAGTTTACCAGAGGGTAACCATCATTACCCATCTCGACATGGAAGATCCGGTATGCCTGGCCCACTTTGGAGCACCAGGCGGAAGTCTCAGCAACTGGAGGAAGCGAACCTCGAATTGAAACGCGTGTGGCCCTCGGGCTTCACCAAGTAAACCACTCAGGGTGTGTCTGAGCCCACTCTCTATATCTTCAATGGAGGTTTGATCTGGACAAACCATGAGAACTATAAGAAAATATGGGACATCCCCTATAAATGCAGGGTTTATATGGAAAAATCATGAAAAATCATCTATAAATGGGGAACTGTCCATCGTCATGTTTGATTGCCTCAGGGTACCCCCGATTTCGGCCTTCTAAATTGGGAAAATACATGAAAATCATCAACCACGTTCAACATCATTCAACCACTAGATTTGGGGATACCACATTTTCAGACATACCCAAATGGCTTGGGACTGCGAACATCTCTGGCTACTGAATTTTCACCCATGCTTCAGAGGCATTTTGTTTGGTTTGCTGTTGCAGCTTGGTCCTCTCCCAAAGGTTAAGGAGCGTAGAGACCTAGTCTTCACTCTGGCAGAGAGGGGCGGCAACGCACTCAGTCAAAGGATACATTTTTCTGTTTGTTCCTTGATATGCTTTCCGAAATGCTCTGATGGAAAAACTTAGAAGTCCTTGGATTTGACAAAAGCAGACTGTTTCAGTACCCGCGTTGCCTTTCTCACACCCGTTTGTGACCTTTGCAAGTTGCAAGCGTTGATGTCCCCCAGGTGGTTTGCTCTTGCGAGGATGGAGAAGAGAGCTAGATCCCGACGGATGGGAACTTAGGGTGAGGTAATACCCGCGGGTTACCCCTCTGAGCATCACGCTTCTCTCCGCTGGAACCTGAGGTTCCATGGACGTCAGTGTCAAGGACATGAAGCCCTGCAATCTTTGCAATTTGGGAAGCCATGCTCAGTAATTGCGTGTAAATTACCAACATCAAGCCTGGTTGTTTGAACCTAACAATCGCCAAAACTTAAGCTCGATCACCCTGCAATGCGGAGGAGTTGGATTGGCATTTGCGTCGACTTGGGCTCGGGGCAAAACTGACCTGGTTGTTTACAAAGACAGCTTTGCGATCTGCGATGAACACAGCACAATGCAAGACGCGACAGACGTGCTGTTCGGCCAGGACTTTTCCGCCAAGACGATCGTAGGCGTCAACAAGATGGATGAGATGCTAACCCTGGAGGAGATCCTGAATGGATCCAGTGGAGTGGTCAAAGTGTCGACGTGTCAGGAGCTTTGTCCAACAGATGGGGAGCTCGTAAGTCGCATTCGCGAGTGGATAAAGGACGAATTTGGGAGTCCAGTCAGCTTCTCAGATTTTGCAGTGCGCCGACAATTATCATTCTCGTTTCTTACTCTCACTACTCTTAGTTCCCCAAATTTCAGATCCCTGCCCGGAGGCAGACTTTATTCATGATTGTTTGAGGGAGAGATGTTTGTCGTGCGGCCTAGGCTGCTTTGTGGACAGTCATTGACTCCAAGCAGCTTGGAAACCTTGACAGGGAAGGCAGGGAGAAAAGGGAGCATCTCTTCTCGACAATGCAGCAGAAATATGATATACCGTATATACTGATATACTGATAATATACTGTACCTCTGTGCAAAGTGCAAACTTGGGCAGATGGGGCTTTACACATGAAAAAATTGCCGACGTATGCAACATATGCCGACATTGTGTGAGTGTGCGTGTGTGTGAGTGTGTGAGTGACATTGTGACATTGTGACATTGTGACATTGTGACATTGTGACATTGTGACATTGTGACATTGTGACATTGTGACATTGTGACATTGTGACATTGCTTTGAAACTGCATGAAACTGCAACTGTGGTGCCACTGCTATGGGTGCGAATTGGCAAGCGATGCTTGCAGGCTGGATTTCCGCATGTATTTCAAACGGATTCCAAGGAACTGTCCAGCACCCAGAAACCAACGGAATGACAACGAGACGATGTGAAGATCGAACATCTGTCAACGTCCAGGCTCAAGAGCTTTCCTACCTCTTTGACTTCATAGATATCGATGAGAGTGGACAGGTCAACAAAGAGGACAAGCACTGAATATCATTGTTGACAAAGAGGTTAAGCAATGGTTGAAACCTGTTTAAACATCTTTGCATCGCCTTCTTCGATGTTCGGATTAAGCTCGGTGTTGCCACGTCACATGGTGGAAGGAAATCCTCTTCTTGGAAACAGACTGCGAGGCTTGGTCAGACGCACCAGAGACATAAACATCAGAAACTCCAGACATGAGAAGCTTTCCATAGCTTTGCGTGCAAAACCAGAATAGCATTCTGATGTAACAGTGATAACTTTTATCAAGAATTATCAAGATATAGTATGATATAGTTGGTTTATGTTGGTTTTGATTATTGAAAGTGGTGTTCCCCCATGGTCTTCCGGATTCCTACCCCTGAACTAATAAGCTGGGGGTTGGTAGTGATTAACATCGAGGCGAGAGACAAGGCCATCTTTGAGGAGAAGATGAAGTCTCGAGGTCAAGTGCAACGGCACATGACTCAGACCGAAGGATGAATCAAGGCTTATGACTGAACGAAACTGATGAGTTTCTGATAAACTTCTGATTGATTTATTTGTGTGTGTGTGTTGTTTATGCCTTTTCCAGCGTTGTTCACACTTTCTTTAATATCTGTTTTTTTTCAAATTTTAGCTAGCTTTAGCTTCCACAAATCCATAGTCCAGCATCCTGCAGGCTTTGGGCTTCGGTCTACTGGTCTGAATTGCACCCTGGTCCACGAGTGCAGTCCTTTTTTCAACACTGCGGTGGCACCAGATGGTGTACAAGACACATTGTTGATCATTATATTGATATGTTATACATTTTTACAATATTTTGTAATATTTTATATGATACTATATTCGATTAAATTATGTTCAATGATATTCAATTAGATTCAATGATATATTCATGATTATTCATCTATTTGTACATATTTTACATGATTTTATTGATACAATCAATTTAAATCATGAGTGGTTTGTGGTATCACAAGAACGGCACAGATGGTGATTTGTTTGGCCCAGGCACAAGGATCTGTCGCCTTTGCACAGAATGGCACCAAGGCGCGGGTTCCTGTCGTAGCTGTGCGCAACGCGCAACGTGCGCC
This sequence comes from Symbiodinium sp. clade C Y103, assembly GCA_003297045.1. Taxonomy (NCBI): domain Eukaryota; class Dinophyceae; order Suessiales; family Symbiodiniaceae; genus Cladocopium; species Cladocopium sp. clade C. Next base: position 37,118 of record BGPT01003361.1, on the reverse strand, counting down.
TTGGTGCTACGCGTTACCCAAGGCCATGGATGGCCAAGTCCTTTGAAAGTCTTCCACCTTTGGTGATTGTTCGGCGTGCGGTGCTGAATTTCACATAGACATTTCCAAACTTTTGGAATATCAGGTTGACGCCAGTTGACGCTTGATCGGATCGATCAGGTTTGTTTCGAAGCTTTCTGATTCCCTCGCTTTGTGCATTTTGTATGATATACTGAAACCATCTATAGCACCCTTTACCGAGGCCAAAGGCGATTGCGGGAGGCAAGATATGGCAAGATTCCAAAAGAGCTACAATGTCCTCTGGTCCCCAGATGTCACCAGGTAGTTATTTGGCCCATTTCCAGGTAAAGGGTTTGAAAACGATTGGGTGAGCCTTTCAAAAGAATTGAAAAGGAGGTTTATGCGGAAACCAGTTTTGCATCACTCGCACAGCTCTGTGGGCATTATGTTTCGCAGAAAGGATACTTCGGAACTGCCATCACTCCTTGCATTTAAGAACTCTGGAGGTAATCATGTGCTTTTTGTCTGTGTGCAGGTCAGAAGACGCCAGAGAGTAGCAAAGTCAGTTTTCCTGTCATGCCAACCTGTGTTTTTCATTGTTTTACAGCGTTTGGCAGTCTGTGTCTCATCAAGTCATTGGAACTTCGACATCTTCGACGCCAGGAAAGGGTTGATCCATAAATTTGGTTCGTGTGTCCCGGCCTCAGACATCAAGCAATCAACATCAATCGACCACCTGCCATACGATGTCTCTGCTTGAATATTGCACTTCTTGTTCCGTGCAATAATGTTCTGATGCTGATGATGATGATGATGATGATGATGATGCTGCTGCTGATGATGACGATGACGAGGACATTTGTTTGGGGATAGGCCTATTGCTTTCACGACCTGGCGATGGCGGGGCAAGTCCTCCACTGGATTTCAGGCCCGTGCTTGGCGACGGGGCATTGATCCCAATGGTCACTTCTATATCGACAAACTGCCACTTGGCATGATCGAAGATGGCCGAGGATCTTCGCTGGCAGAATTGATACAAATGAAGCAAGGGATCATGGAATACGAATACAACATAATACAACAACTCTGGCTATTTCTGGGATACAACAGCAACTGCAATAGAAGATCCGCCATTTCTGGAGCATTTCTGGGAACCGAGCGTGTTTGTGTTTTCAGTGACTGAGGATCTTGCGACACTTCTGTAGGACTCAGGAATTGGTCCCATCCTCAATCCACCAGTGTGACGTATCTCAGAAAAAGCTTCCTCGAACGTCCTTTGTTGGAGATGGAAAATGGTCTTCTCGAGGACAAAGAGGTCCACCTACAGTCCTTGTGGACCACTCTGGATACGTGCGCCTGCCGCGATTTGATCTCACATGTCCAGAGAAAATCGTGAACAAAGGCAGGCTTCGAAAGCAATACAATAGTGCATCAGGAACGAAGCCTTGGGTGAAACTGTTCAATAATATATAATTGCTAGCTAAAAATCGCAAATCATTCACATGGGTTTATTTGAAAATAGGCTACCCAAAAATTTCATGGTTCATCAATGTGAATCGGGTGTATCATGATTTTCTCCATGATTTCATTGCCATTTCTTGGGGTCAAGGTCTTTACTATTTCCAGAGCCGCACATTGGTCCAGGGACAAAGATGGTCGAATTGGTCTTCAAGACGTTGCCCCCTTGGGTGCCGTGGCTTTAGCTTCCTTTAGGCACGGAGACGCAGGGAGACTGCAGAGATGGGCGGGGGATACCTTGAAAAGATATGGCCGGCCATAAAATCATCATAGTCAATGAATGTCAATGATAATCATGTTATATTCATATTTAATCAATGTCAATCATATAGAATCGTATATGGGGAAAATGATGACGAAGCATCAAATTTGGTACCCAGAATCAATGTGGTCACTTCTTGGAATGACACCATTTAAAATATCCAATGTGTCAGAGGTTCATCCCAATTACAGTAAATTCCACCATTTTTGGAGTGAACCCAATTCCACCATTTTTGGAGTGAACCCAATTCCACCATTTTTTGGAGTGAACCCAATTCCAATGTTTGAGGGGAAAATTGGGTAATGTGAAAGCATCCAATTTATTGGGGGGATGAAAGAAATCAATGTTACGGTGCGTTAAAGGCTGAAAACTCTGCGAGTTCAACCAAGCAATTTTGCAATTTTGGGTGTTTTGTGGCAGGTTTGACGCTAGTTACTCGTCTTTCTTCGAGCACTGGTGACAAATCCCAAAAAGAGAGCAGTGAAATCCTACTGAAATAGTCATAAATAGTCATAATATGTCATAATAGTCATAAATTGAGCCTTGTCTGCATCTTTTTTTGGTGAATATGACCAGATTGAGTCGTCGCTGTTCAGGGCCTGGTGTCGTCGCTTGTGCGGCTCTTGTCGTGGCGTCCCCCATCTCAGCGCTCGATTGAGATTAGATTTGCTGTGAAAGCTGCAGATTGGTTGGAACAAACGATAGAATTGTATAGAATTATAGTGAATCATGTATATATGATATATGATTTCATACGTTTTTGGTTTGACTTATTTCTGTTTTCCTCCCCGGAACGTAGACATGTGGAAAGAGGACTCAGAGTTCACCGGTTCTGTTGGTGTTTGCTCCCGAGATTTGGAATCTTCCATGCTTGGCCCCATTCTCAGCCCGGCCGAGCGATCGGCATGGCATTGGCATGGTGCATGGTTCATGCTGACGAGGTGGAAGCCCGGGCAATGCCGCAGAAGGATGGTTTGGTGCAACTGATGTCGGACCGAAAGATCTTGGTGCGAAAGTTTGCCGACTGCCTCAAGGCTAGACTTTGACGATCCCTGACGTTCCATGTTCAAACCCGCAATCAAACACACATCATGTTTCGGATATTCATGAGCTGAAACAGGTAGAAACAAACAAAAACCATGATGCTTCACTGGTGAATCAAATCTTGAATGAAGGTGGGGGTGTATCCTTGCAGGTCTTGGGCTGGCAAGGTGGTGGTGACCAGGCGGAGATGCTGTCAGCCCTGGACTACTACAACGCTGGCTTCATTTCTGAGGCTGTGGCAAATGAGGTTTACACAAGGAAGAAGCTTAGACATGGGCGATGTCGATTAGACACTTCTGGAATGAAAGTCTTCCTTGGTTTTGGGTGCACAGCTATGCTCGAGTTTTGTTCCTTCCGATGTCCAACAGCCACGGCCCTAGTTCTGCTAACACGGTCTGAAGCGATGATATTGGTGGCGATGGAGATGTGGAGTATGCGAGAAACCTACTACATATGGTGTCTTTACAAAGTTTGTCCTAGTTCAGACCTGTAAGGGGATGGGCCAATACCAATGATTCAATGGGACCGGAAGAATCAGTATATGTAATGTACATGTCTACTAGCTACCAGTACGTTGGCATATTTTGGATTATATATTTTGGTGTGAAAACCTCTCTACTCCCCTGTGGGATTCTGTCCAGCAGCAGGCGGACCTATACTGGCTGGACACTTGGGACCGGCGTGCATCAAGCCGCACATGGTTTTGCTTGGTTCGGTCTTTCTGATTAGTTTCTTGTTCAAGCCGAGTCAAGCCTTGCAAAACCCGTGAAATTTGGTGTTTCGCTCTTGGTTTGCGTATCTTAGCCTTAGCACTGCCATAGCCATCATAGCCAGAACCCGCCTCGCCGTCCAGCTTCGCAGTGTCCAGGAGCCACCTCTTTTCCTGACTGCAGAGGCTTCGGAGGAGGCCTGATGTCCAGAGCTGGCGTGATTTGCCATGGATCCCCATGGTAGCTAGATGTAGCTAGTACACCTATATTATATAATATATATATATATATAGTTAAGCGATGTTAACCGGGTGTAGTGTATAAACTATAAACCAAGTTACAACTGAGGGGTATGCTGTTTGTGACCTTCTGCAAGGCCTGGAATGAGATCAGAAGCAGCTTGCTGGAGCGCTTTGGACAGGGACTTACTATGACTTGACTTTACTTGATTTATGAGAGGATTTCAAGATGAACATATCCAACGTATACATTAAACTCCGACTGACAGCTGGGAAGAAACTGAGGAACACCCTTGAATGCTTGGCGGCATCTGGACGTTGACGGGCAAAACGAGGTGGGTGCTCAGTGATTTGTAGAGGTGCTACAGCTTCACAATGCTGCTAGTATCAAGATGAGGGTAAGTCATAGCAGGCACTTGCGTCTGTCTTGCATGCACGCCTCAGTGTTCAGGTCTCATGGGCCGAATTTGTTGCTGGTTGCAGGCCGCATTTGCCTCTGAATTGCTTTGTGTGATGTGAAGTGAAGTTAGTTGACTCCGAAGCAATAGTCCCACAAGTTGCACAGTTGCGCAAGTCACAAGCAAGACTCAGCCTTGCGACAGGCGGATAAGATATAAAGGCGACACTGGGGCGGCCTGGAGATGCTTGTCACAACATATTAGAAATGTTTTAATTTCAATATCTTTGAATTAGAATATTTTGAAACTGTTTTAACAATACATTTCAAATATTTTCAATGGAGTCTCTTACCAGTCTATTGGTTTGTGCTACGTGCGGTTTCAGCATCTCACTACCATTTGCACCACTTGCACCATTTGCACCCAGCCTTCATGATACTTGCGGCAGTCATTTCTGGAAATGTTTGCCCCTCGTCTACTTGTTTCCCGATTTCCCTCGTGTTGGCATTGAACAGAATAGCAAACTGATGTAAACTGCTATGTTTTCCCTCGTTGATGTTTGCATCCTGCCCGACATTGCCACTATGAGACTTGAGGATTCATCGATGGTGATGCCTCAGGATACATTAGTATGGAAGAGTTCAGCCCAGAGCACTACAATGTACTGATGTCCTTTAAGGAATGGGCATCTGGCTTGTATGGCTCTGTGGGTAATGCCTTCAAGAACTTTGATAAAGAAGGTGATGGAGCTCTGACATTGAGTATTTTGAGACGAGCATGTCAGAAGGGAAAATGGAGTGGCGATCCCCAGTTGCTTTTTGATTCCGTCGGACCCAGTGGCCCAGTCAAAGACAACAAACTCAAGCAGATCACGGTGGATGACGTCTCCTTTCTGGATCTTTGGCCAGATCGAGAAGATCGAGATCAGGATGATCAAGGGGTCGAGGCAGTCGAGGCAGTCGAGGCTGACGAGCTCATTGCCGAGGAACCCAAGCCACAGGCGCAGGGGGCGCAGGTGGCGACGTCCGAAGATACCAAGGCGCTGAAGTTGACGCCCACGGTCTTCGAACGCCTCTATGCTCCGGCTCCGGTGAAGCGTTGTGCATCGGCTCCGACACTGGCTCCAGCCTTAGATTTGTGGGACCTCCAAAATGGTCAACTGTTGCCACCAACGTTACGTGATTTTACATTTTACTGATTCTTGCTGCATTTGTCTTTGGCAGAATGGCGAGACATGGCGAGACGCTGTATCTAGATGTATCTAGCAAGTTTGATTTGGTCCCACCATACCATTGCTGGGTGCTAAGAAGAAAGAGGAGGTCCGAAAATCTGAGCAGAAAGCGAAGCAAGTACAAAGGCTTGCACTTGTTTGTTGCACATATCACAAGAGCGTGCCAATGATTCTGGCATTGAAACGCATGGCAATATTGCCCACCTATCGTACTATCACCATCATAGCGGCCAGGACGTACCACTACAACCACTGTCACACTCAACTCAAAGCTAGACAGCGGCAGCCAAAGACTGCGAAAGGCAAGCTGCCTTGGCTGGCTTTTGCCTCAGCGATGAGGACAGATGAGGACAGTGCCTTCACAGTGTATCACAGATCAAGAAAGGACACTGACATGACGTACAGACAGATACAGACTGTATCTATTTGGATGCGAATCTATGTCGTGTGCATTTTATAATATTCTAATATATATATATATATATAATTATATAAATACCCATGTATATTTCGATACTACAGTGTGTTAATGTTCAAATTTATATGGATAGATGTAGATGCATATATAATGCATATATTATATATGTACATGCATGGGTACGTGTATATTATGTACATGCACACAAATATCGTTATCTCAGCGATAAAATGATCCACAGTAGCGGAAGTATGTCCACGTGCCGCAGCTGGTTCCGCCCAGGAAAAACTCTACAGGATCAGCTCCCAATACCACGAGCGTGAAATTTCCGTCACAGACGCGCAGACACGTTTTTATAATCCAGTTCGTTGAGTTGGGACAATGCTCTGCAATCTCAGGGGCTGGCATAGACTTGGCAACCGCAGAAAAACGGAGATGAAATGATAAACATCCGAAACATCGACAAAATCCAAACAGTTGAAGTAAAAGGCATCAATGTGTGGGTATCTCTGGAAAGTTGGTTTGTCTACATGCTATGTCATTCAGGTCCTGAAATTAATCTCAAGAACACAAACCGAAATATGTCTGCTGGAAACAAGTTTCAAGTCAGCCTTCTTTCAAGATGTTGGAAAACTGTTGTGATGTTTTTCTGTATGGGGCCGTTGAACCACAAGGTCGGAGGTCAATATGGCTGGAAAACGGCCGGTTGGGGTAGCTGCACATGTGTCCAGTGTGGGCAGCGGTGCTTTTTTTTTGCAGACGGTTCAGTCAGGAAACATGGGAACCTCAGTTTCACAGACATCATGCCGGCAAATGCCAGTGCAAACGCGTAGAAAAGATCTTTCGAAAACAGAAATGTTGGACGTCGCTTTCAAATACAAAACATCACAAAACCATATTTGAGAGCATTGTATTTTGTTTGATGGATAAGAGTATGAACGTTGTGTTCATTTGAGTATAGCAATCCAAACCTCCTTCCTTTCAAATGGAATATACAACACCACTCATCATCTGAACGCAATATTGTACCTGGGTGACGGACAACTTCTGCTCATTGGCGAACAGTGCCGATTCTGCTCTGTTTGCTCGGTGTTTGTTCTCAGCAAATCCTTTGCTCGCCAGAAACCATACACATCACATGTGAACCTCAAGGAATTTCCAGGCCGTTTCTTGAGTCATCAGTGGATTTTCCCTTTATTTCACGAGGGTGTCACATCACAGCACCTCATTGCTTTCAAATTCATCCTCAGTGGCTAAGCAGTGCTTTATCATACTTCTCAGTCGGGTCGCAACTGAAATGTTTTCACACGCAAAGAAATCACAAGCCCAGCACGGCAGCTTAAATCCTTCAGAGACCAACAAATGAGCCATGCTTCGTCAAGCCCGAAAGGCGCGCTATCCCAAAATGCTATTCCTGGTAGGAAAAACAATGATAACCCTCCTCAGTCCGTATTACCCTACTTTCAGAGAAACCCAAACGTTAATTCCACTACTACAGCAGCAATGATTCAAGCTGACAAGAATTGTCAACGTGTTCAGATTTTGTTTCCCATCATGCCGGAGTCAACATTTGTGCAGCGGCGCAGATATTTTAATCCTACCAGGGCTTCAATTTCCAGAGTCTCGGATGCCACACGCAGGGATTTGGCACTTCCTCACTTCTCAGGCAGGGTGTGATCATTATGGGTCTCTGATTTATGATTTCGTTTTTACTGGCACATACTGGCACCATAGGTTGTCCAAGTTGGAACAAGTTGCCATCACTTTTCAGGTCATTTCAGCTGGGAAAGTTGGAACTACAGTTGTCCAGGGCCAAGTGGGCCACGGGGTGGTACTTGAGGGCCTCTGATGCTGGGAAAGCGTTAACATTGAGTCAACATGGACATCGGGGTGCGTCTGAAAATGGGGGGATCCCACAAGGAATGACAGTTTTAGTGGAAAATATGATAATCACCATGAACTTTCAGGTGCCATGTTTTCAGACCAACCGAACCTATGAGGTTCTGCCATGTTCTTTTGGAAATACTTCAGGTGCCTTACTGATGATATCGTCGAATTTCCTCCCTTTGGCTTCTGCAACGTCCTGATCAATCCTGCAAATGAGGCAGTGCAGCGATGTGCATTCTGTTCATTCCATGTCGACAATGTACATGTGGGTGTGTCTGAAAATGGCGCATACGCCCAACTGTCAATTTTAATGGGAAAGCCGACAATTGGTCAACTATTAGGGGGGCACCCTATGTTCAGACAAACCCACATATGCTGTGCTGCTTGAGTCAGATAGTCAGAAGCTCTACCGAAAGCTTCCCACCGAATCAAACATCCTGGCAGTCAAGGCCCTGGTTGGCACCAAGCTTCCTTACTTCCCGATGCAAGTTGAACCTCCACCAGAGCTACGAAATTCAAGGTGCTGCTGGAGATTGGACCGGGACCAGGATGCAGTGGTTCATACAGAGCTTAAGTTCATCTAATTAGATCTAATTAGTGCTGTTCTATCAAGGCACTTTATGTTGCAGCATGACAGTTGTCACATCCCCTGTGAAGTGCTATGAGGCAGCTTCTGTTGCCTTGACTTCAGGTGGTGCGGGATGGAAGCTGGATCATCTATGTTCTACCCCATGCAGGCTGAGAGACTGCAGAACAATGTCACGCATGTTTTGTTTCTCGTTTTGATTTGTAGAAAGGTAATCAGCACATATTCTGAAACATTGTAGTTGTATGTATAGTTGATTATAGTTGCAATATTCTGAACAACTGCTTGCCAGGTTGTGGATGGTCGAGTCCATCGGTTGGGTGGATCTTCTTTGAGAGAGGCACGGTTGAATTGAAACGCCGAATCGCTCCTGCTTTGGATTCGGCTTGGTAGGCCTGCGAGAGACTTCCAGAACGCTCTCCCGGGGTAAAGTGTCCTACAGGCCCTTTCTTGCTCTGTGAAGCATTGATATGTCAGTGTTTATTCATCACCTGAACCTAAACGCATTTTCTGCAGCTTTGCTGCTTGTCTATTTGCAAGGGTTTTATCCTTGAACTCACATATGCCACTATGCACTGAAGCATTTCTCAGTTGTCATGGGTAGCTGCAGCGTAGAGTCCAATTCGGACGTGTTTCACTACGAGCTGCGCACTTTGATGGACTTGACAGGAGAAGCTGTGGTGACAGAAGCGAGCTCATGTAGCTCCAGTCCATTCTGCCGCTGATTCTTGAAGTTGCTACAAGCAGATTTATTTTCACGACCTTATCTCTGCTCGGAGTTGCCTTCAAGTTTTGTGATCTTGTGCATGATTTTCTGGTTGATGTTGTAGAACTCTGAGGCAACCGCAGGCCTGAGAACATATTTTGAACATATCGTTCATGCTGTCCCGTACCAGCCTAAGCAGACAACTTGAGGAGGGCGCGATCAATACGTAAACGGTGATTAAGAAAATGAACTGGGACAGTGTGATACGAAAAGGTGCGGGTGGAATTCAATAACGAATGAATATCGAGAAGATGAAGGCAAGCCCGTACTTGTAGGGCGCTGTTCTGGGAGCGTGATCAAGGGATGTCGTATCTATGATTCCAAGATCCGGTTTGTCCTTGTATACTGTGATTGCCGATCGCAGAACATGCTTTTGGTATCTTTTGGTACTGGTATGAATCTCTATTACAGGTGCAGCTGGTGTTTTTCTTTTGTTTCTCTTTACCTTCCCTTTGCAGCCTTCACCTCTTTCGTCTTCTTCCTCGTCATCTGTGCTCTGCATGCTTCGATCCTCCAAGGCCCATGTATACTTCACCAACTTGGGAAAGATGTCTGTCAAACTGCTGGAAGGACACTGGTTGGTGAAGCCCAACTAACCATCCCCTGCTTCTTCATCACGTTGCAGTGCAGGCTGCTTTGGAAAAGGCCTGGAGTTGTGGAAGCGCTCCAACAGTCACCAGCCCATTGCTTGGGGCTGGTGCTCGCGGCGCACCTGTAGAGGAGGCAGCACAGCGGTCATGAGAACCTAGAAAGTCTCGGTGAGTTGCTTGTTTGTTGCTGGTTTCAGTTGGACTATGCTTTGACAGTCTGAAAGAGAGCCATGCCAGGCAGCTCAAGTTGGGGCGAAAGCAATTGCAACCTGGGCTCAAGCGCCTGTACAAGGACTCAGTTGGGGGATTCGATGTGAGATCCTCACTACGATGCTGTTGCGAAACTTGGAACCAGCATGGTGACATATGGTGACTTGGAGCGAGAATTCCGAGATGCGCATGTCAGGAATTCTTTGCTTGGCGAGAGTCTTACCTTTGTGCTGGACAAAGGGGACTGTTGCATGAAAGTTTGGACGTGGAATGAATGGACACCACCGGTGGCCACGCCTTCATCGCTGAAAAAGGCGGTACCGGTACGAGCTCACATTGGTATGGGCAAAGCAGCTGAGGCACATACCAGGTATCAGAACAGATCTTAAATACATCATAATACATCTATATAAATCCCATGAAAACGATTGAAAACGTACATGAAAAACATGTCTTTAAATAAGGATGAACCCTGGCAGGCATGGAAGATATCTGAGTTGGATACCACTAATATTCACTGATTCAGGACAGGCTGGCCCTGCTTTGGGAAATGCAATCCATGACTGCTTAACAACCTGATTCCTGATGAGGAGGCTCAATAAATTAATCCCAAAGCATGCCAAGACATATCAAATTAAATCATACTTGTAGTGTGGATAAAGTGCTAGAACAGTTTAGGTTTCCATAGGTCCCACTCTTACCATGACAAAAGAGAAGAAATTCCAAGAGTCAGTCCGGATATGCGTGTATAATCGTGTATACACTTGTGATTGCCAGTTGGCATATAATCTCACAGATGGACAAAGACACGGCTGTTCTTGCAAGACATGTTGCCTTTTCCATCCGCCCAAGGCTTTCTGCGATGAAGATGTTTTAGCAGCAGTAGAGGTCGAGGCGCACGCAGAGAGAACCATTTGGAGACTTTCAGAGTACATGCAGTAAAAATGTATATCATTTGTATAGAAATTGTGTGTATACATTTGTATGGCATTTGTATAGTATGTGTATAGCTTTTCTATTTCGTGTGCACGGCATGTGTATAACATGTGTGCAAGAAGGGGTGCACGGAAAGGTTCTGCAAGCCATCCCAACAAAAATGAATCCCAGCGACTTCAAAGTAAGAAAAACAGCGAAAGACCCTGCCAGGTTCGCCGTGTGCTTGACTCGGCCGAAGGCTGCAAGAAAAGGTGTGCTGGATTGTGCGGGTGTCCCACCAAACCAGGGCTCTGACTTGCCAATCTTTGCTTTGAAGGATTTCGATGGATTTCGAAGGAATATAGTTTCCTTTGAGATTGACAAGGTCAGACATGGGGCTGAGATTTTAGTACTTGCAATTTGACGTTCAAGATGGAAATTGTTCGATCACGAAAGGTAGCCTAGGCTGCCTGAGTTCCAGTTCCATTCGCTTTAGTGACTTTAGATCACCTTGGTGCTTGTGGATATTTGTGGCAGTTGAGTATTTGTTCTTCACATTAGGATGACCCCATCCAATCTCCCTAAGTCCGACAATTTCCTCCAATTGGATGATGAATGTCATGCCATTTCCGTGCCAACCAGACGCAGCATTGGAAAATGTAAAGTCGGTAGCAGGCCAAGACCAGAAATTTTTGCACACTCTTTGGGGAGACCTACCACCACTCATTAGTCTTCCAGAATTCGTGCGCTGCCAATGTTTTGTCCCCCCATCCCTCTCAAGTTCAAAGTAATTCGGTACAGGAGCTTGGGTTCCTGATGCAAATTTGAACCTCAAGCTGGGGACTGCCACATAGACTGCGTCCTGCTGCTGCCTGCCATGTCGTTGCAGGACCAAGAAAGAATTGTCATGTGTCCCACCAGGTACAATGGTACAGTCTCCCGACATGTAATGTTGAGGGTTGCCAAGGCGGACAGGTTTCAAATCATCCTGGAACTCTCTGAAGTCTTGCAGGAGTTCCAGGTGATTTTCGGCAAAGAGATTGATAGATATTTGGCAAAACTGGCCACGAGAGGAAAAACCTCTGCAGGCAGATCCTTTGCAAAAACTTGTCATCATGTGTTATCATCAAGTTTTTCGCACTTCAAATATCCACAGGTCGAGATGAACAGCCACATTTGCCTGAGCTGAAGCGGCTCGCGCATGAAATGGGAGAAACTTGTCTTCAGAGCGCTTTTAGAAGGGTCAGAGTCCGGTCAGAGGGTCAAAAAGAATCAAAAAGAAGGATTCCTATTAAATGAAACGCAAGATAAGAACTACTAGTAGCACAACTGCTCGCAAGCTCTTGAATCTCTCCTGCGAGGATAGCATCTTGAAGCGCTTGGCCATGAATGCTACCAAATGGGGCTTGGATCAAGATGTCAAGCCCTCAACGTGCTTTCGGCACTGCCACGTTGGTTTCCCACCTTCCCTCAGCCCCTCAGCCAGTGCACTTCTCATGTCAAAAGTAAGTGTTCGCAACGTTCTTCTATTGTTTTCAGCACGGACCTGAGGCCCTGAACGGCAAGCTCCTGCCTGAAGGTCCGAAAGTCCCAAACAGGTCTGCCAAGTTGGCTCAGCTCAAAGCAAGGTGCGGTGGTGGAGAGCTTGCCACGTGTGTTGCAAGTTTGTGTGCCATCCTTTGGGGTATGAAAATCACAAGTATGCAGTATGCACTGCACCTTTATGATTCTTTATGGATGTTTGTACAGATACAGTACCATGTTTGGGAGATGAACACCCACTTGCCAGCTATTTTGGGGCTTTGATCCGTGCCAAAGCTACATCCTCCATCATCCTGTAAAAGCTTCCAACCAGGCGCCAAGAATTGGAGACTCAGCTTCAACGTCAGCAAGAGGAGGAAGACAGACGGAATATTGAAGTACTTGGCCGCTTCAAGGTCAGGGCGGTCAGGGTTGCTTTGCAGAATGGCAGAATTTGTCAGTGTAGATGTCCAAGATTCGCCAGCTGGCATAGCTGGCATTGAAAAATGAATCCAGTATTTGACAGGCTGAATGCGATTCAGTTCTGAAGTCGCAGGAACAGGAGCCTTAAAGCATTTGGATGTGTCCAGTCTTTGTAGTGAAGCAGCTATTGACATATTTTGACAACTGTTGACTGACTTTGTATATCTTTGTATATTATGGATTCATCTGAAAATAGGTAAGTCCAAAATCCAATGGTTTACCAGTTTACCATCACTTTCCCAATGAAAGTCTACTATAGAATACTAGAATCATAAGGAATGACCATAATTAAAATGGTCAGAAAGTGGCAGTAAATCATGGTAAATCCACCACAATCATGGCGAATCCATACCATCAGTCCCACGGTTCCACGGTCTCCCACGTAGGAGTTGCTGCAACTGCGGCGAGCACCGAGCCAGGTGAGCCAAGAGGTGGGGATGAAATATGGCCAGCTGGGGGGTTCCTAAAACGGGGGGATACCCCAAAAATGCAGGGTTAATAATGGACCATCCTCAAAAAAATGGATGATTTGGGGGTATCCCCCCATTTTCTGAAAGCCTCAAATATGGCCAGTTCGTTTCGGAAAATGCTATGGATCCTGATGGAAAACCATTGGTAGATGTTGGCCCAGGATGTCAATGGAGCAGCGCGCTTCAAGCAAGACCTCCTGGAGCAGTTGCAGCAAATCCAGAAGCAGCTGGCTGAGACCAAGGCCCTCCGGCCCTGACATTCTGGGTGGAAGAGTTAGTGGTTTCAAGATGTCTCAAGTGTGAATGTGTTTGACTTCATATCCAAGTCCAAGTGGCTCAGATTTTTTCGGATCACCAAGTACAGTACACAATCCCTGCATGTGATGTTCGTTTTCAGGAGCAGGTGAGCGAGCTTGACCGCTTGAAACAGGGCCTGGACAAGATCGAAGACCGGCAGAGAAGGTCTCCCCTGGGCATGTTTTTCAACACCCTGATGTGTTGAGTTATAGATATACTGATATACTTGATACTTGTTAATGACTGGTTGATATCTCAGGAGTCAGCATATGTAGTATACCTAGGTTGCAAAAGGTCGCCGAGCATCACATCATCAAGGATGGATGGTTGGTGAAACAAGCTCTTCATGGGATGCCTCTGTTTTTCGGATGTGATGATTTCTTCCCATTCCGAACTGCTAAAGAAATCCAAGGAGGGTTCGCTTTTAGCAACTGGGGCTTGCAAGATCAGCTTCAAGTGGTACCATGTACGACTATACACAAGGGAAACACGGGGAACCACACAACAGGATACTGATACTGTATAACAGGGTGAAAGTAAAATGCAAAGCAGAATCAGAGGTGTTTTCGTCAGAAAGTGGCTAGACTGTGCGCACAAAGCAAGTGGTTTCCAATGGTTTCCATGATTGATCACAACTGACTAATCTCGCAACCAACAGCGCGATGACATGCGAAGAGCAAAGCATCATCACAGAAATTCTATCAAATGTACTTTGGCCACAAACAGTCTCAGAGGATGATGACACCTGCTGTCTCACATGTGGTTAACCATGAGTCAAGTTGCGCACGGTGGCTGTGTTGCTGTGGCAGCAGAGTCCGATTACAGCAGTCGCAGCCAGGGCGATTCCTCCAATCGAAGCACTTCTCGCCAGCACCATGGACACCTGGCCAGAAGATACAGAGGACGAACTTTTGGCAGCGAACATCCGCAAAGGAGAGCAGGTGCAAGCTGTGCATTGCAAAAAATGGCGAAGAGTGATGGAAATGTACTGCAGATCATCAGAGAGTTGTTGCCCAGCTTTGTCTTTCTGTTAGCAGGTGTGTAAACGTTTGCGCCGGCACCAGTCCAAGTGATGCGCTTGTACACTATTGTTTTTGCTCACTGTGAGCGTGTGAAGGGCGATATTTTCAGCGATGTTTCGAAATGCACGGCCCGTCCTTGCAGCATTAATTCGATCACGGATTTGCAAAGAAATTATCGACAACAGCTTGGGCTAGAAGACACGAATCGGGCGAGCGAGAAAAGGAAGGTGCGTTGTCATCACAGGTAGGCGCTGGCGGTTCCCTCATTTTGGGGCCGTCACATGATACGAAGGCGGAATATTTGATGCTTTTGCTTGAAAACATTTGAAAACTACATTTTAGTGTGCAACTGGCTCTTCCAACATTCAAGTCAAGGGCGGGCCACCACAACTTGATCATTGTAAAACCTCGTCATCTCCAGAGACAGGGGGCCCATAGGTATTCAATGGTATTCAATCGTAGACAACTTGTTCGACATCGTTCGACCCAAATGTTTGACCAAAAGTTGTCCATCTTTCAGACTTTTGGTGGACAACAATGACAATGGGCGATTCGATAGTACCGTGGCCAGAAGCAGCCATGGGCACCCTCACTCGAGACAATGAGGTGCCTCATTTCGTCGTGAAAGGATAGCTATACGCTAAAGGCATCTAAAGGATTCTAAAGGCATCTAAAGGCTATAGGCTGCTTTATTGACAACCAATGAGGCTTAGCCGTGACCTTTCAGCAGTTTCGTATCGCAAGTGCAGGCCAAACATCCTTGGAATTGTTGCGATTGTGGTCGTACACACGGAAGCTGCATCGAAGCATGGCTTTAAGGCCCTTTTCGCATCCTGTCACAGCGTTGCACACATTACGTTATACTACGCTGACATAATGGGTAGCACTGCTTCAGGTTCCGCCATTCCTGAACTGCGAGGGTCCGACTTTCCATCCCATTTGGTCCGCAGTTGACTCAGCATCGATCAGCCCAGTATCGAGCGATTTGCAATCAGATTGGAATCAGATTGGAATCAGATTGGAATCAGATTAGGTAAGACGTGCTCATTTTGAGATCCTGAGGTGTTTCGAGAGTCAGCCATCGCAAATGCGCAGGCAGGGTATCCAAGGAATGAAAGCCTTCGAGAGATGGCCGTGGACTTGATCACCACTTTTGAGCCAAGTCCGAAGCCCAGGGTGATGTAAGCTGGGTTCAGAAGCTGCCTGAAGTCATGAAGCAGACTTCTGCAGTCAAGGATTATAATTATCATGGTATATCATGGTTTACCATGGTCATACGCTGCAAGTGACATTTAAGATGAACATGATGAATTAATGATGAACATTGTCAAAATATGTCAAAATGTTGCATTGAGAACGGAACGTTAACTTGAGGCATGCTTCTTGGTGCAAGAGCTTGGGTTGTGCAGCTTCGAAGTGCGGCCACTGGGGATATCTACCACCTGAGGCAGGGACTTGGACAGAGCGACATGGCATCACATTGCTTGCCTGGTCGCGGAGGCAATCTCAGTTGGGGACAGCGGATGATGTGGCGTTTACTTTGGCCTCAACCAACATTGGTAAGAGTCTGAGTCAAATGATGTGGGCACTGCAAGTTCTTTAGATGTCATTTCAAACAGATTTCAAACATGTTCGAACCATTTCAACACCTCGGCAGCACTCTGTTGAGTTGTCCGCAGTCCAAGGTTTGCAAGAAAATTTGGGACGGCAAACATCCACCCAACAGGCAGGGCAAGGGCAGCATAGGACAGCAGTGCAGATCAGTGCAGTTTAGTCGATGGATGTCGACGGACATTTGCCGCAGGCTGAAACTGATCCTGCTGGATTTTGCCTCTATGGCTATGTACAAGCCTTGTTCATTGAGTTCAGACACACTATTCCGCTTCAGGAGGAAGGAGCTTTCTGGCTTGATTTCTTGGATTAAGTAATCATTACTTGTATCACAGAATTTGGCAAAGACAAGTTCAAGAGCGATGCATCAGGGACTAACTACCACTGATATCAACTATCCCATCAACGTAGATATCAATCAACTAGACTATAATCAACTTGTATCAAACGATGACAACTCCAGGATCGGAGCTGCCCAGCAATGATCCCCGTCTCGCTGGCTGCCATGACCGCCGTCCACTCCTTGATGTAGTCGGGAACCCAGGCACGAGATGGCCCACACAATCTTACAGTCCCATATATGTCCATATATGTCCATGTATATTATATATCCATATAATATCATATAATTCCATACATATATATCATATATATATACCCTATATTATACAGTAAAATAATAGCCGTATAAATCAATATACTTTTAATGTCATATCATATCGTACAACATCGTAAAACCATGTAAAACCATAGCCACAGACATCGCCATGGATTCAATTGATAGATATTGCATGACATTACTATTTCTTTTAGAGAGGTAGCAAGCCAAATCTGACAGCTGACCCAGGCAGAGCAGCTGCTCGGTGGTGAGACCTGCGAAACGGATTTCCTCGAGAGCTCAGACTGGCCTCTGAAGACATTCGACCTCCATCTCAGTGAATATCTCAGTGGATATATGTGGATGTCATGGTGCATCAGCTTGGTGTAATGTCAAATCTTGTTAGATTCAATTTGGACATATTCTGATATAATTGGATCATGTCGGGTCAAGTTTCATACCCTGTAAGATACCAGCTGCTGATTCCTCCTGAAGTGAATTGAAATGAACTAGTCAGCCGAACCCGGCAGGCACTGGAAAATCTTGGTCTCACTGATGCAATGTGCTTGCCAGGTCTACATTCAACCCTTTCTTTGCACTCATCCTCCGACTGTCACGTTTTGTTCGATATGAATGACTACATTTCAAGACCGCACGAGGCCTGGTCTTTATCAAGTCAATCAACCTGGCTGGTTTCTCCCCATTTCGGCAAACCGCCAGGGCAGCTGGCGAACAACGCCACAATTGGATTTCAAGCCACAAAAACCACTCCAGTCGTTGCGAATTGCAGCCTTTGGCTTGCATGTTGCAAGCACTTTGGAGCCTGTGGCTGCTTTGAGTAGGATGCTTAGGGTATTTTGATGCTGTGAAAGCGGAATGTGATGCACACTTGTTTCTTCCACGAACACGGGAAAAACGAATCGTTGACTCCGAGCAAAAACTCAATTATATGCGGTATATCAAGATCATTCAAGATCTCATGGAGTCTCACAGCCCCACACACTGACTCAGGTGAGGCTCTACGCACATCAAGCCCAGATGGCAGCTTGTTTGCTGCGACCAGTCAGAGTGGCAATGGCTGATCAATGTGTGACATTTTCCTCATCTAAGAGACCTAGACTCGCTGGTGACTCAGGCAACCTGGAGGTTTCATACTTTGGCCACCCTTGTTATGGACGACCTGGAGACAAGTCATTGAGGCATGCCTGTGTGTACAAATGCCCTTTGGCTGCAGGTGGAATATTTGCATAATCGGCTTGAACATGCTTGAGCACAGATGGCCAATGTGTAACGTTTGAGGTCAAATGCTTGGCTCACCTTGCGAAGATGATGCTGTGGTATCTCTCTCAGTTGAAAAATGATGAAAAGTGATGAAAAGTGAAGGTGCTGTCAATTTTCGTGATTTGTCCTTTTCTGAGGCAGACATATTGAAGGGCATGTTCAACAGCTCTGGCTTTTACGCAGGTCCCTCAGAGCAACTAGCAACAAATGATGACACGTGCTAATACATGTACGGCTTCGTGCAGTGCGGGTTTGAAGAGATTTGAAGAATATGCCCCAGTTTTATCCAGTTTTCAAGATTTTGTTTGGATATTCTGTTCACACATCCTACTTTTTGTGCTTCAAAAAATGGCCATCCACCTGGCAGCCCACCTCGATCCCAGGAGGAGGTCCCATGGTCCATCCAGGACGCCCTTGCAGCTTTGGGCCGTGCATGGCAAGATGCTGACGCGGGAACGATGGACCTCGTTGTGTGTTGCAACCTCAGCCACGACATCTGGATGGCATATGGCATGTAAGACTGTAAGACTCAGGCAGTCATGAGCATCAGAAATTGGATTGCGAAAGATCGGAATTTTGATACATGCTCTCGGATTTGAACAAAATGTATTTTACATTTTCTCACGGTATCTCAATGTGTTTTCCCACTAGTGGTGACAATACTGTAGCATACTGTAGCCATGGTGGCTGGCACCTAGGCTCTGGCCCATTGGTTCTGTGCTATTTGTTGGATGTCTTGGCGCCTTCAAAGTTGATGGTCCTTTGTCTCTGTTTCGCTTTGGCCTCACTACATCTGGCTGTGGATGAAAATGGGGATACCCGGGATACGATATCAATTTCAACAAGGAAAATAGTGATAAACCATCAAATTTGGGGGTACCATATGTTCAGACAAACCCACATGTTTGTTGGGTTCACTCTTTTTTCACATCCACTTCTTCGAGCTTATTTTCTATCCAGCTTGGTGTGTCACCTTATCGATTTTTCCGGGCCAGGTAATGACATTGTGCTCTCAGCTACTCTGGGGAGCACCACCGGGAGAACATGTTGGAGCCATGCTTTTGGGTCAGGCAGCAGGGAAACTGACCTGGAACTGGCAAACTGGCAAACTATTTCAATTTGATACTGAAAATAATTGAAAACAGATGATTTTTGGAGATGTTCATGGATTTTCCCAGTACCAGCTGAGTTTTCCCGGCAAGTTCATAGCCGCAGGTCCGGATGATGTCCCAGAATCCCAGGCGCAGCTTGATGCACCAGCCAGTGAAAGCCAGCAGTGAGATGACAGGCGGGCACTGGCCGCTTGCAATGTCTTTGCAGCTTCTCAATGCCTATATCAGACTGGCATTGAACTGCCCGTGGCATCCTCGATGGTTGATAATGTTGATAGACAATGGACAGATGTTTCACGAAATTTCATGTCTTTCACACAGAAAACTCGTTGCACCGAGGTGGTTGAGCGTGTGGCGCATTATCTTCCTCCAGCAGTTTCATGGGGTCCCCATGAAAGCCACTGGAAAGAGGTCTTGGTGCTGCGTGCTCGATACTGGCACCGACTGCCTGGGCAATATTTCATGGATGTGTTGGAAGCATTTCTGCGGCTGAATGAGTTTAGTGTCTCGCTTGTTTAGAGACCAAGATGGTGTCATGACTTGAGATGTCATGAATTTGCAAGAAATGAAGGCATTAGGACCATTTGGAATTCCAAATTCCCAAACTGTTGAAATAGCCATCCTCTATGGCACACTGGTAGGACAAGACCCAACCATTCCGTATTCGTACTTATTTGTGGTGAAACATAATTCAAGATTCACACATTGATACATAGTGTACTCAGTGTACGCAATTCTCCGTATATACCGGCAGTTACAGGACGGGATTGTCTCAAGATTTGGAACATAGTTTGTCAATGTTTATCATCAATCTTCTAGGTGAAAATTCTTGGGTATCCTGGACATCCTTTCAAAAATAAGACAAACCATGACAAACCCACTCCTTTGTCACTTAGATCATCTTAGATGACACGCCCAGGTCACAACTTCACCTTTGTGATGGCTGCATCATTTGGCCCTGATGAGCTACCGCCATGACCTCAGTTATGGCCACATGTGTGCGAGATGTACAGCTTTTCTGGCAGACAGGCCAGATGAAATTGCTGGATATCGGGCTACCGTGCTGGTTCCAAATGATTTGACAGTGGCGTGGTCTGCATTTTGACAAATGCCTGGACGAGGGAGACGCTTGCATGCAGATGCTGAGCATGATTTGATTCTTGCTCCCTTGACAATTTCAGTACCCGGCCTTGACGAAATCTATTTCTACCCCAGATTCAAAGACAAATTTGGCAATCAAAATGTGCATAGAAGCCTGTAGTAACAGGTGAATACAGTAGCCAGTGACATGAGCAAGAAATGTTGGTGACATTCTAATATCGATCTTAGGTTTTTGCCTTCGTGGAGGTCTACGCATTAGGCAGGTCAAATGCAGATGCAGGAAGCACATTGAAGCACCATAGATCAAGACCCATCAGAACCAGAGCCAACAGTGATAAACATAAATCTTGCAAGAAAGACAGAGTTGTGCCCAGCTACCACCCAGAAATGTCTTTGGTATTGCCAGGTGTGCCAACCTTTGTGCCAGAGGCAAGCTGGCTTTACCGACTGCGTCGCGTTTGGGGCCTCGGATTCTGCCAACTCAAAGCCCAGACTCCACGTGCGCACGCTGCGCTGAGCTCCAAGGCAGCACCCTTTGGATTTCTCCAGCCTTCAATGGCTTTGCCAGACCTGACTGGAATCCATGGAAACTTCAGGCAGTGGGGGATGCCAAGACCTCTGCTGAATCCCAATTGGAATCCCGATTCACATCCACTAGGCGTAGAAGAACATGAATACGTTTGAACCCATGATCAGATTTTTTGCCGCTTTTTGCAGTGCTTTGTAGGTATCCGCCTTTCCTTACTGCGAAGAACGACCTTGAGGACCTAAAGACATTTTTGCACTGGCAGCAGACATCAGAACTGCACACTCGGCCTCATGTGCCAACCTCAGACCACAGAGTAGATTGGAGGTGTACTCAACTCACGCTGTTGCAAGCTGAGATTGCGCAAGTCGGTTAGAGAAAGGTGCTTTGGTTCAATCATGTTCAATCATGTTCAATCATGTTCAATCATGTTCCATCTACAGAATCGCTGATTCCATGTCCATTTGCAGGTTCAGCAGTTCGGCAGTATCCCACAGCTGCTCCATCTGACGGCTTCGGCGGATTTGCTGCAGATCAGCAAGGGGATGAGAGAGCACTCAGCCAAGCTGAGACGGGAAGCTGCTGATTTTTGGACCTCCATGTTGCACCGCTTCGAAGCACTGCGAACGGCGCTGCGTCCGGAGGTGCAGCACGGGAAGCCGAGGCATCGGCTTTGGCTAGCCCACTCCATGTAGATGAAGTACAACTGGGATCAACTATGTAACATTATGTAATATTACGTAACTATGGAACTATTTGATCTATCTGCTGGCGTATCATGGTCTATCGAACTAATCGTATGTGATTCAGAATGATTCAGACGTTTTAAAGATGAAATCGAACAGCACTGTGATCAGATTCCTTGCTTTAAGTGCCGGAGGTACAGACGGACTTCCAGGCTAAACCAGCGCCAGTTCTAAGCAGCTTCAAGAGCTCGGGAGATGTCATTTGCAACGGTGGCAATGGTGGCAACGAAAACAAAGGGCAGGGTGAGCTGCGAGCATTCTTGGACTGTAGTGCAGAAGAACATGGAGTAAGGATCTCAGATGCTGCACATGCTCTCAGTCAGCTTGAAAAGCCGTAGTTAAGTTGCCCATGTGTTCCCATCTTCCAAACGGTCTATGGTTTTGTCGAGTCTAGTGTCATTGTGTGTCATTGTTGTTTTGATACGTTTTGATGGGTGTTCTTAAGAAAAAGCAAATGGTTCAACCCTGGTGATGGTGCACGAATATCAATGTCAACACAGGATCGGAATAGTAAATCCCAAAGTAATACTCTGGTACCAAAATGGCACACCCCTGAATTCACACCCCATGGGTCTATGAATCAGGGGTTCAGATTCGAAAGTTCGCAATTTCTGCAGTTTTGCTTGACGCTATCGAGGCTTGGAACTCTTTTCGCCATGCATTCCAGAGCAACGCTGCTGCTGGTTTCTCCATAAATTGGGAGCTTCAGGTGGGTATCAGCAATGCATCATGCACATGGCTGATCATTGTTGATCATTGTTGATCATGGTGGTATATTATATATCTCCGAAAGCAGCCAGATTTCAAATCCAGAAATTCATTTGCCTCACAGACACGCCGTGGCATGCCATGACACACGCCTTGCTGATCCTTACTGCGGAGGCAATGGCCCAGTCTCTGTGGAACAGCGTGCAAGGATCCCCACAGGATTTTGCTGCTGCTTCTGCCCTGTTTCATCAGGTGAGTGGGCAAAGAAGTTCAAGATAATTCAAGTCGATGGCCAACACCAAGACATGTGTTTTGCTCGAGATACAGTTTCATGAGTTTTTAATGTGTTTTGAATGACTTAGAAAACAGATACTATACAAGCCAAAGAAGAATGTTGGTTCATGTCGTTGTCTGCATGAAATGTCAACATGTTTTTCAGTGCTGCTTCCAATCAGTAGTTCCATAGAGATCCCGCATCAACGCGCAGGTGCTGATAGGTGATGCACCAGTGGATTTGGCGATTCGCTCTGGACATTGTCACTACGGTTTGGTTGCTGCGTTGTTAATCCTTGCAAGACATGACAGTCATGGGAATGCAGTCCACTATTCAGCTATGGCTTTGCAAATGCTGGGTGGCTTTGCTGCTTTGGACTTTCTGGAAGATTCGGCCTGGCCTTTTTCTTCTTTGGTGCCTCAATTGCAGAGTTGACCTTGCATAGAGGCTAAGGTGAGGAGTGTTTAATTTCAAGGTGGCATGAGAAAGAAAACCTCTAGACTCTAGACTTTGTCAGAATGGGAATAAGTTTCCAACACAGAATTCTTTGAGCTGGGTGTTGTGCATAGGAAATGCTTGAGAAGGTCAATTCTGGGCAGGATGGCAACGGAGACACAGCGCACACTCAGATTACTCAGGACTTGACCTCCTTGGCCATTCTGCAGCAATCGGCAAAATCACCGGGTGACGAAGGAAAATGTCCACTCTTCTCACGCATGGCCAACTTTGGACGCGTCAGATCAATCATCGAAGACCGTATTCCCTGGAGTTCTTTGAGCCACAGGATCCGGCACAACTTGCCAGTTGGATATGAAGTGCCAGACGGAAAGTGGAAGGTTGCTGTTGTGGGAGTCCATCCGAGCCTTTCTGCTGACATCGCCTTTGCTGTGAAAGCAGCACTTCGAGGTCGCACAGAACATCAATATTTTGGCTTGAGCTGTCCAGCTCACCACTCTGCGGTTCATCACTGCTCTTTCCGATGTGAAGTGTTCACTCCTGAGTTGGAGGAGCTTGACAGGATTAGTACAGCTATGGGAAAAATAATGGAAAAATATGTATATACAATGATGAATCAATGATGTATGATGTACTCCCCCTTGATGCTTCGCCTGAGGCTTGGTCAATGCTCCAACGATGCCATTTTTGATGTGATCCTGGGGCAGATGCTGAATTTTGCCGACTTCACGCAAAAATCCTTTGACCAACAGGTCCTTTCATTTATCTAGCATCATTTTTTTGAAGTATCTTGATGTGTCTTTA
Organism: Symbiodinium sp. clade C Y103; assembly: GCA_003297045.1. Lineage (NCBI taxonomy): Eukaryota > Dinophyceae > Suessiales > Symbiodiniaceae > Cladocopium > Cladocopium sp. clade C. The sequence goes on along the minus strand of BGPT01003361.1, from coordinate 13,334 downwards.
ATATTCTTTCATGGTTTTGGTAGTCAGAGTCCAGGCCACTGTCCAAAAGGACCGCGAAAAAAGTTGTTCCTGGAAAGATGAGGTCCTCACCCAGGAGTTGCGTGACATTGTCTCCTCCAATGCCTTCCTCAAGAGCGCTGACCTCCAAATTTGCACTGGGCCCTACTTCTTGTGCCATATGTTGCAACAGATCCTGGATGCACCGCTGCTGATCTACATGGGTTTAGACCTGAGTTGTTCTTCTCTTCGGATTTCTTCAGTCAAGACCTGTCAAGCCTTGGTCAGTCTGGTCTTGTGGTTCAAACAGAAGCTCTCCGGTTTGGTGACCAGCCAATGTTCAATGAATTTCAATGAGGTTTGACAATGACCTACATGGCGCCCTCCTATGCAGTAAAAGAGATGTTGGACTCGGCTCGCTCCATTGCATCAGACTTCACTTGGATGGGTTCACAAGGTGAGGCTTCTCTGAAGTCCCATGTCGGCAACACGTCGTAACACGTCTCCAAAGGGTTTCATCTCCGCTATCCGCAGCAGGCGTGAGGAGCCGTCGCACTGCAATTGTCATGAGCCCAGGATGGTGCTGTCCCATGCAATCCATGCAGATATGTTCAGATCATCCCGACACAAGTTACAAGTTACAAGTGATACATACTGATTGATACATACTGATACATACTGATACCACTCATGCTCTTGCAACTTGTTGCGACCTGTTGCAACCTGTGATACCTAGGTGGCCACTGACTTGATCCGTGCTGCTCAATTCCATCATGCAGTGGGAGTATGGATTGCTGCTCTTCCTCCCCTCTCGTTGTATCAAAGCGAAGGCCAGGCTGGGCACAAAACACTCCGTGTGCGATGGCTGATGATTTTGGCATGTGCCTGGCCTAGCTCTAAGGCGGGAGATTGCATTTTTTATTGATTCCAGCGTAGCCAACCAGATTAGAATAGAAAGCCTTTGGGGAATCGATAAAGAGGTTTGTTCATGTTTGTTCTACTTGCACTATCCCGAAGATACCATCGGTCCACTTTGATGTCGTTTCCGCCAGGACTGGCCTCCAAGACCACAAGGAATCTAGAGGCGATTGCATTGAGACCTGAACTCTGGCGTCCGAATCTCAGAAGAACAGACACACTGCTGATCACAAGGCCGCAGTATTCTTCTCAGAAGCAACAGCTGCATTTGAATGGTCGATTTGAGGCGTTGAGCAGCTTTTCTTTGTGTTGTTTCAGTTGATTCAGTTGCTTCCAGCATCCAAAACTCATCCAATTTTTAGTTGTTGGCTTTGATTGTTTGATCTTTTCAGATGCCCAGGTCGTGCTGCTTTTTTTCCCGCTCTTCGTGGCCTGCTGCGGCATTTCACAGATGCAAAGATCAAAATCGCAACCCGCTGCACAAAAGTTTTTCAAGCCCAGATTTTTTATGCCCCATCTATTTATGGGCTGGTTGCAGATAGTGATGATAGTGATATATAAATGACTTTTCAGGTGTATTAATCCTGGGTTAATACGATACTGTAGTGATAGAAGTTTGAACCAAGGCATTCCAAACGCATTTCTTGCCGATGCGATGCTTGGTTGCATTGTGTCTCAATGCACCGTGTTCCTTTGGAGCCCCCTGTTTGTCGACAGCGCAGGGAGCATTTTGTCCTACAGCGCAGCCATCCTGGTCCCCTGGGACAATGATGCCTTTGCCCCAGTGAGGACTGGTGAATACCAGAACATATATGACAATATTAGAAAACAAACAGAGAAACATCACTTGCCGCAAATCTACTGTATGCAAATCTGACATTTGTTCGTCAAGCAGATTCTGTCCAGTCAGTCCAATGCAGCAGTCTTCCGCGGCACGCCAGCTTTCTATTCGTCCTTAGGTACTCTTGAAGAAAGAAACGCTTTGAAAACAATGAAATATGTATTTGATATGTATTGATATGTTCCATTTCTCCATGTGTGAGGTGATGTCCTTCTATGAGCTATATCATGCAGTGATTGGCTCAGCTTGTGCCAGGGCACATAAGAACTGAATCTGGACGTGTTCTCTACTTCCCTCACTTTCCTCCATTCGCTCCTGATTTTTCCAAGGCCATGCCGCTTCTGATGCCGAATGAGAAACTCATGACCAAATGGCTTCCTTCGGTTCGATGGGGATCTTTGGAATTCGAGCAGAATGACGACCCAAAGCAAAGTCCCTCCTTGATCCGCTTGGACCATGGGGAGCATAGCCTCCAAGCCTGGATGAACCAGTCGACCTTGCGGAGTGTGTTGGAAGCTGAAGGCACCAGTTGGATCGCTGCAGCAGATTACTATCGCTTTCCGCATGTCCAGCACTTCCACTCGGTGGCCTCTTTAGTGCAACAGCTGCAGAGCTTGAGCTCCAGCGCCACTGGTGCCACGGTCGCCGCTTCGATGAGACGTGCCAGCCAAAATATCCGGTCCCACACATTGGCAGCATACCGACGGGTGCTCCAACACGTGCTGGGCTTTGGTCACATCGATGATTCAAGCGATTCGAGCGATTCAAGCTGCTCGTTTGCAAACATGTTCAGTGTTTTGGTCTTCTCAATGAAGCTACTTCGAAGCTACGTTTGGACCTACTGACTGGATATGACTCATGACTGTTTTGTTTACAACCCGAGGTTCCTGTCAGCTCTCTCAGTTGACAGGGAACTGGAATCAGATGCAGCTGGGTGGTACCTGCAAGAATGGCTTCATCACCCAGGCAGACTTCCTTGCTGCCAGGAACCCCAGAAAAGTCATCTGGCGTCCATTGATTCTCCGATTTAGGTTCTGCGGCGGTTCTGCGGTTCTGCTGCTTTTTTGCAAGTGATGAATCCAAGGAACCAAAAAGCTCTCCGCAAGTGGGCCTTCATCAGTGCTTGAGACTGTGTGACGAAACTGCAGGGTGTGAAGTGGCAGTGTCCGACTCAGCTTGGAGAAAGTAGATAATCATACCATACTTCCTTGCAACGTATTCTGTTTGAAGAATGTTCATGGATTCAATCCCAAAAAGCTATGAAAAGCTTGCAAGTAGTTGCAAATGATGAATATTGATGAGGTATTCAACGGTCTTACCTGCATGGTCTATGACCAACTCTGCAATGCAACAGATCTTCGTCGAGAAGGCGGGCAGAATTGAATATGTATCTCTTCCTTGAACTAATCATAACTAATCTAGACCGTCCCAGACAAGGGGTTGGAAGACCAGCTCCCTATCTTTCCTGATCTCTTATTGGAAGGTCCATGCTCTTAGTTTGTTGGCAGAAAAGTACATATGCTCAAAAGCGTTCGCAGGAGATCGGAGCGGATATGTCGCATGGAAGCGCACTTGACACGACAAAGTTGCTCCAAGATGCTTCAAATAGATCCTTCATGGACAGCCGCTACCAGTTGCAGCCAGTCCACACTGAAGTCCAGGCTTGCCCTCTGAGCTAACGAGGGTGGACTTGAAGTACAAATGACACAAACGACTGGAGCGACATCAGCGCACTGCACTGCCTTCATTGAGGAGTTTGTTGGGCGAGTGAAAAACGCGCTGATTCTGGGCCACCCTTGCATTCAACCCCCATCACTGACTTGGATTTCCTCCGAGCGTCCGTTGCCTGCGGAGGAGCAGTCATGGGGAATCTCTTCTTGATTCTTTCGTCGTTCTCCGTGACGGACCTGCAATCGAAACCAGTGATGAAGACATTCGAACGGTCAACAGACAGCTTGGTGAAGTCCTTGGTTCAATCTCGCAGCCTGGGATTGGCTCCGAGAAATGGAAGAAATGCCAACTCTTCGGGGACGACTTGTATACCGTATACCATGAAAATTCAGCCTCAAAAAATCAATTAGATGATTAAATCATATTGAATCAATTCACATTGTTTTTACATGCGATTATATTGATCCTAAAGTAGATAGAATATAAATTGGAGGGTGCGGGGGTTTATGTTGGATGTTGGTCAAAATCAAAAATTGAACATACATCAAAAATTTAGAACAATTTAGACACCCTATGAACATAGATCAAAATTTTAGACACCAATTTAGACACCCTTGGAATATGTCAAAAACAGGTAGTTGGAAATTTGGAGGGGTAGTTGGAATATTTAGATATATTTACTGTCAAATTGCAACTGGACCACTCCAACAGTGTACTTCAGGATCTTAAGGTATGACTACGACATAGTACATTTGAGAGTATTTTTTTCTGGATGCAGAAAAATAGATAGCGTGGGAACTCCACAAGACGTACTATGCCTCAGGCGTAGGCTCCCACGCAGACAACATAAGCATTGGCGTAGGCTCGTTTTAGCCCACACCGCGTTGGCTTTGTGTAGACACTCGTTGGCAACAGTTAGAACTCATCTATTTTGCCTTGGTTAGTTGGGATATTCGTGGTGTGAGGTTCCAAAGGGCAAGTCGTTCGCTTAGTGCAGTCAATCCCTGTCACTTAGCGCGGTCAATCTACGTTTTGCTGCAGATACCACATGAATCACAATCATTTTTCATATCTATCACATCACCTTCAAGGTCGTCCTCCACATTCTCAACATCATCATTCATCATCAACATCAACATCATCATCATCATCATCATCATCATCATCATCATCATCATCATCATCATCTTCATCATATTCATCATATTCATCATATTCATCATATTCATCATATTCATCATATTCATCATATTCATCATATTCATCACATTCATCATATTCATCATATTCATCATATTCATCATATTCATCATATTCATCATTTCATCAATCATCAATCATCAATCATCAATCATCAATCATCAATCATCAATCATCACCACCACCACCACCACCACCACCATCATCATCATCATCATCATCATCATCATCAACATCAACAATCATCATCATCATCATCATCATCATCATCATCATCATCAACATCAATAATCATAATCATAATCATAATCATCATCATCATCATCATCATCATCATCACAAGACCAGGAAGAGATTAGTAAGTAGCGTGTTCTAGTGAAAGTCACCGTTGTAATCCTTTGAAAGATATTTGAAATTTTGATATTTATTTTTATTGAAATTTTATGTTTGAAATAGATATTTTTATTTTTATTTTTATTTTTACAAAAATTTGGAAACAATATTTATTAATTCTTGGATTTTAAGGTTTATTTTAATAAATTATTTTTAAATGAATTTATTTATATTTTGATTTAATATAAAAATAAAAAATAAATATATTTTAATATATTATTATTATATTTTTTATTATTATATTATTTTATTATTATATTATTATTATGTATTTAAAAATATAATTTTAAAATTTATTTGAATTGAAATAATATATAATATAATTAATATAATATATAATTAATATTTTGTTTATTTTTAGTAGTTATTTTATGGATAAATAATATTTGATATAATTAAAAAATAATTTTGATTATTGAATTTAAATTATATTTTTTATTTATATTTATTTTATTAAATATTTATATTTTATAATAATTTTAATTTATAAAATTTATATATTAATAATTATATATTTTTTAAGGAAAAAAAATAATATTATATTATATTATATTAATATATTAATAAAATATCTAATAAATTTAAAAATTTAAATAAATGGTGAGATATTTAATGGATTTATTTCCTTATGAAAAGAATGGATTGATTTTTAAAAATAAATAATGATAAAATTAAAAAAAAATATATATATAATATATATTGTAAATAATAAAGTATTTTTTTATAACATATTTTTTTTTTTGGATCTTGGATTTAAAAATATTCGAAAATTCTTTTGAAATTAGAAATTGGAGCTAAAAATTCCTCCTTATAAGCAGGGGGTTTATAGGAATACGGCGCGAGGAATTTTAATTTCGGACGTGGCTCACGTTCGCTTGTATCTACTTATTGCTTAGATTTTTTGATTGACCCCGCGTTTTATATTTATAAAATTCGGGGTCTGCCCTCTCGGGATGAATTTTAAAGGAAATTGGTATTCTAAATAATTTCCGCAGGGTTAACGGGAAAAGGATTTGATTAATATAGTAATTGTTCCTATCCGACGGGCATCCATATTCCTTTTTCATAATTTGAATATTTCTTTGGGAATTCCTGTCATCTTCCGGCATATATAATTTATTGATATACGTTATTTTTTACGGATGCGTAGCAAGGGCCTCTCATTTCTTGCAAGGGATTTAGGAATTGAGGGTGTATTCGCCAGAAGTTGCGCAACCATCCGTAACTGTTCGCAGTCGTCCGCAACCGTTCGCAACCGTCCGGAAGCGCCCGTGTGAGGGCCATATGGCCGTGCCTATGGGAGAATCTGCAAAGGCGGCTATTTTTGAAGGCTTCGGACATATCAAAATCAAATCTTCATTTCGTGAGGTAGGCGTGGGATTTCGTAATATTTTATTATATTTGATAATATTTCCAAATTTGGAAAGGAGGATAAATTTCATTTTTCTTTGCATCGCTTTCGCAAGCTACGCTCCGTTTTTCGTGAAGACATATAATTTTAGAAATCTCCATATTTATTTTTAATTGCAATCGCAATACCTTAGATATGCCGTCTTTCGTCTTGCTTACGAATCGTAATATCACGGTTGCGTCCAAGAGTAAAAATATATAAATCGTAGAGTAACCGTAATATTTTCAAAAATAAATAAAAAATCGCCAAAAATCTCGTATAAAATAATCGCTTTAGTATTTTCAAAAAAACGGCAATATCATTTTATTGAATAAATATATATAAATATAATATATATAAATATAATATATATAAATATAATATATATAAATATAATATATATAGATATAATATATATAAATATAATATATATAGATATAATATATATAAATATAATATATATAAATATAATATATATAAATATAATATATCGTAAAATTTCAATATAAGAAATATAATCAAAATAAAAAAATATCTCATAAAATATCAATTTTAATGCTTCAAAAAATATATTTTAGATATTTTATATCGGAAAAAAACCGTTCTTTACCCCCCCATATTTCCCATTCTACATCTCTCCCTCCACATTCTACACTCCATTCTCCTCATTCCACACTCCACATCACTCCACACTCTTCACTTCACACCCCGTACTAAACACTCCTCCCTCCACACTACACATTTTATACCGCACTTTACAACCCGTCCTCCCCAGCATCCAGCAAGCAGATTTCAATTTTGGGGGTTCACAGTAACCGACATTTCAATGGATTTCTGCTTATTGCCCCCCTTAACAGACTAGGAGGAAATCTGCTTACCGGGGGGGTTCCTGGTCAGACCTGGCGGTGATAAAGCATTGAGATATTTTTGCCCCCACTTCTTCACGAAATGCTAGCTTCCCTGCGCAAATATTGAGCAAATCCAAGGAAATGATAATCTCGGTTCCTGCAATATAATGATATTTTGAATCCATACCTATATGATCCTGTATGCATAGAGCATATCCACACCATATATTTTGCAGGTTGGCAGGCATAGCAGGCAGAAATAACAAAGAATTGGAGGAATTTAGGTGCAAAGGGTATGAAAAAAAACACCGGGTAAACACAGAAAGAAAATATATTTGATTATTTGACCATCAAAAAAGGCAAATCCCTCAAACTAATCAATTTCTTGCTTCTCTCGGTAAAAGAAAACGTAATTTCAGCAGGTCACAAAGGGTTCCCCCCATGCCTTGTGCCCTCCCATAATTTGATCAAATATTGCTCCCGCCAAAAAAATAATAAAAAAGCAAGAGGAATTCATACATTGCAACAGCATATTGTTTTCCGTGAATTTTGCAAATTGATTGGGGAGCGACACGCTGTTGGGAGAGGAAAAATCACATAACAGGTGTAATTGAATTGATTGCTTGCTTTTCTGATGGGGGTGGAGGTGATTAGCCCTGGGCCAACGTTATTATGATGACATTGCGACATGCACCCCCAGTAAGCAGATTCTATGAATCTGCTTCATAGAATCTGCTTACTGCAGCTAGGTCCAGCTAGGTCATTTTCATGTGGCTGGCTGGATATTGAGCTATTAACCTACATGCCAGATTTTGCAGGTTGACAGGCATAGCAGGCAGAAATAATACAAAGAATTGGAGGAATTTAGGTGCAAAGGGTATTCATGTGCTGTAAAATTTGGGCAAGTTGCGTCTACGAAATGAAAAAGCACCGGGTAAAAATATAGAAAGAAAACATATTTGATTATTTGACCATCAAAAAAGGCAAGTCCCTCAAACTAATCAATTTCTTACTTCTCTTGGTAAAAGAAAATATGGTCAAAAATAATATAGAAATAATTTAACCTGAAATTTTAGAAATGGTTTTTTTTCTTTTAATTCTGGAAGAGGCAATTATCAGAATGGTAGGTGCAATAAGTAAATGGTCAATCCACCATTTTCCAAGAATCTGCTTATTACAAGTGCTATCCTAGATACCTCATATATATATATATTGCTTATTTGCCTAATTTTACCCGAAACAATGTTCAATAAGCAAAAAAAATCTTCTAATCGAATATCTCCGACTATATATAATCATATCACCCTCTATAAACTAGCCTCCAAATTCCATATTTCCCATTCCATATTCTATATTCCATGCTCCACACTTTACACTAAATATCCCATTCCCCATTTTATATTTTATGTTCCATATTCCGCACTCTACATTCCGTCCTTCACGCTCTACACTTTAAACTCCCCACTCCACGCTTTACAATCCATACTTTACACTCCACACTCCACATTTTACACTCCACACTCTACACATTACGCTCCGCTCTCCACTCGCCACACTCCACACTTTACACTCCACCCTCCACACTCCACACTTTACACTGCACACTTTACAACCCACACTTTATAATCCACATTTCCCATTCCACACTCTGAACTCCACACTCCACACTTCACACTCCATTCTCCATTCTCCACACTCCAGACTTTCCACTCCACACTCCACACTCTACACTTTACGCTCCACTCTCCACTCTCCACACTCTACACTCCACCAATCACCCTCTACACTTCACACTCCACACTCCACCCTCACACTTCACACTTTACACTCCACACTCCACACTTTACACCCCCACTCCACACTTTACAGTCCACACTTTACAGTCCACACTTCACACTCCACACTCTACACTCCACACTCACACTCCACACTCTACACTCCATGCTCCACATTCTACACTCCACACTCTACGCTTTACGCTCCACCCTCCACTCTCCACTCTCCAATCTCCACACTCTACACTCCACCATTCACACTTTACACTTCACACCCTACACTCCACACTTTACACTCCACTCTCCACTCTCTACACTGCAAACTTTACACTCCACACTCTACACTCCACACTCTACACTTTACGCTCCACACTCTACACTCCATGCTCCACATTCTACACTCCACCCTCCACACTTTACACTTCACACCCTACACTCCACACTTTACACTCCAGTCTCCACTCTCCACACTTCACACTTCACAACCCCCCCAATCCACACTCTACAGTCTATGATGGTAGGGACACAGGGGACGAACATACATGAATATACAAGACTGTGGCAAGAATTTGTCCTGCACAAGTGTTTAACGTGACTGCATTCGGGTTCGTGGGCTGCATCTTGTTTATTTCGAAAAGTTATAAAAATTAGGAAGATAGGAATATTGTTTGGGATTTTCTGTGCATTGTATTATCATTGATTTAAAAATATATATTTGATTTGTCTTATTGTTTTTGTGAAGATAATGGTGGAATGATGTATTTTAATTTTATCCAAATATATATTTTTATAAATCGACGATATTATATTCAGAACTCTTTAGACGAAACAATTTCTGAATACATATATGTTTATACCTAAATGTTGGTGCATAGAAACGACTTTACCTACAGATACCAATACATACAGAGGCTTTTACACAAAGAAATGTTTACATAAAGGCACTTTTACGCACGGACGCCTACGCAAAGATATCTTTGCACAGCGCAATATTTGGGCACAGACGCCTTTATATATATAGGTATTTTCATACATATATATTTTTTTTTATAGAATAACCTTTATCAGAGAAACCTCTGCAAAGATTATGCTAAGTTTTAACAAGCTTTTACATATCGAAACTCATGCGCGCAGAAATTTTACCCAGAACAATTTTTTACACAGCATTTTTTACGCAAAGAGGTCTTTACGCACAGAACCTTTTGCACAGAAGGCTTTTACATACAGCCAGCTTTTACGCAGAGAGATTTTTACACACTGTAGCTTTTACGCACAGAAGCTTTTACATAAAGAGGCTTTTGCACAGAGCAGCAATTTCGCACAGTCGCCTTTATTTACATCCATTTTTACATGCAGAAATTTTCAAGCAGAGAGACGTTTGTATAAATAATTCGTTTTTTTGAATATATAACTAACTTATTCTTATATAAAAATATATTTCTTTATATATATATATATAGATATGTGTGTAAATAATTCATTTCCTTATACACATAATGTATTTCCTTATCTAAATAATTCATTTCCTTATATTTAGAAATATTTGATTATTGCCCAAGCCACCTTTGTTGTACATAATGTACGCGGTCGTTGACCCTAGACCCTGCTATGTGCACAATAAACAAAGGAAACCAGGAAAATTATGAATATCATTGAATATCTATGGACAGGAAGAAGACTAAAAGAATATTACGACATGCTACGACTGTACAATAGTGACTCTCACTTCCGACTTAGTTTCTGTAATTCAGAATCGCTAATCGATTATCCACACTATCATATATAGCCTTGCAAGACATCCCGCCTGCAGAAAAGTTACATTCAAATTCATTAAATGGAGAGGTTCATACAGAGATGTTCAAATTGAGCGTGATTATATCTGGAATTGCGATCAATTTTCCATGAAAAACTCATAGAATAAAATTCATGGAAAGTAATGTTTACATAGAGTCATAGCGTAACATTCATACAGAATTTTATTTAAATTGAATATATGAAAAAAATATAATCAAGGAGGTATTTCCATACCATCAATCGAAATGGTGGTAATTAGTCAAAAGGGGCTTGGTAATTCCGTGCTGTAGCAATTAATATTTCCCGAATTGCCCTGTTGGCTGGAGCAAAAGAAACATTTGTTTGGGTATTGTCTACCTGTTGGATAATTTTCCAAGCTTTATGCATATTTTCGGTTGTCCAAAATTTTCGGGGCCTACCTATTCTACGCAAGGTAGGGGCTTTTGGTCTGGCAAGAATCGAATCAAATGATTTGAAGCTGTGGGTGCTATCTAAGTCGCCTGAGTAAATGCCTCAAAAGTTTTACATGGTTGTCCTCGAGGATCTCAGTCAAGGGATTAATTTTTCGCAGTGGGCCAACCGAAGAGACCTGTAAGGTATCATTCGCTTGCTGATAGACGAACTTATTTGCGTTAATTATTTCTGTCAATGAAAGAAAGTAGTATTTAAATTAATTAAGAATCTTACCCCATTCTTTTAATTGAAAAATATCCAGCATCCGACCAATATTGGATTCCAACCCATAGAGCACGCGGCTCACGATTGCCGAATTGTAAACTAACAATTTCCACTTTTTGTTACATCGGGCTTTGTTCCAAAAAATGTCTGGCCGGTTAAGAATTGGCATCGTGCTGGAGATTCTCGGACGAATTTCTCGCGCCGGTCCGGCATATCTGTTATAATTAAACCAAAGTATTTTGGTTCTGTGGATGATTTTATGTTAATTCCATTTCTGAAAGGAATATTTCTCCAGGAAATATTAAATTTGATCTAATTTCATTTATCGTATGTAAATAATTCCAGCTATAAATAATTTATTTCTATACATAAATAATTATTAAATAAGAAATGATATATTTCCGTATCTAAACAATTATTTCTTTTTATATATAATCTATTTTCTTATATGAATAATTCCATATATCAATAATTTATTTCTTTATCTAAGTTTATTCATAAAATGCATGTGAAAAAAGAAAGAAATCAGACCCTGGGGTTAAAAAAAAGACCTCATATTTTGGGACCTATTTTTAAAATAAAGACTAATTTCTTCTAATTCTTGAAATATTCAAATATCTAAATATATTATATTTATTATATATTTATTAATAAGATATTTCCATTTATTTCAAATTAATATTTCCATTTATTTCAAATTCACAATATTTAATTAATAAACTAATAATATTCGAGAAAAAACATCTTTTTTAAAATCAAAGATAGATAGTCGATACTATTCAACTTAAATATATTCGAATGTTATTATTGTTAATTAAACTATTTTATATCACATATATATTTGGAAAAAAAACAAATATATTTAATTAATACATTATGAAATATATAAATAATAGAAAATATATTTATATATTGATTAATATGTTGCTAAAAATATTTATATTAAAAAATAATCTTACATTAATATATTAAATTCAAAAAATATATTTAGTTAATTCATCAAATATATTTAAATTCAAAGATATTTAATATGTTTTTATAATATGTTGTATATATATTATATAATCTAATATAATATTACGGCCAAGACGGATGTGCTGCCCGGGAAAGTGCGTTTTGACCGCGCAGGGCCAATGTTTTGTGAGATTCTCCGTGTCGTCCATTTGGGCAAATGGATGACGAAAATTTATTTCCTCATTTCTATTCATTTCATCAACATCATCATCATTATCAGTTTCATCATGAACAACATCAACATCATCAACATCATCAACATCATCAACATCAACATCATCAACATCAACATCATCATCAACATACATCCGGGGACGTGGTAAAAACCATAGAAAACCCTAAATGAAACCCTAACTAAGCCCTAAACAAACCCTAAACAAACCCCAAACAAACCCTAAACAAACCCTAAAGAAACCCTAAACAAATCCTTAATAAAACCTAAAGAGTTGGTCACATGATAAAGCTTTGGGCGGCACCCCCGGCCTGGGGGTAATATTATATCCTAAAAATTTAAATGTAAATATGTATTATCAATTCATTTAGTTTATATTTAGAAATATATATAGAATATATATAATTTCAAAATTATATCAAATAAATATTTAAAAAAATGTGTATATATATATGTATTAAATTCAATAAATTTATCAGATTTTTACTATTCCTTTAAATGGTTATTGTTTAATAAAATTTAACATAATCTTTATATATATTTATACAGTGCAGGGGGAAAGGGGGCCGGCCAGCGAGGGGCGCTGCGACGCTGCGACGCTCTTTTTGGCCCCGACGCTCCCGACGCCTCCGACGCTGCGACG
>BGPT01003360.1:12076-36677 GCA_003297045.1 Symbiodinium sp. clade C Y103 | reverse complement strand
ATTGCTCATGATGTGCTCATCCACGTACTCACGCATCAGCTTTCGGAACTGCTTGTGGGTGTCATTGTAGTAGGGCGTATTGTACGCCTGATACCAGGATGGGTCCCCGAAGGGGTGGCCCTCCCCATACACCTCCGTGTTCATACCCTTCAGCATCGCTGGGCTCACCATGGTCAGGAACTAGAAACGATTTTGTGCANGGTCCCCGAAGGGGTGGCCCTCCCCATACACCTCCGTGTTCATACCCTTCAGCATCGCTGGGCTCACCATGGTCAGGAACTAGAAACGATTTTGTGCACTCACAGCTTGTGCTGGAACTCTTGAGCACTTTGCTGTCAAACATTCTTCCACATGGCACATGACATTCTCAGCACCAGTTGATATGGGTCATGATTCTTCGAGCTTGTCAATTTCAAGCAAAAGAAGCTCTCCAACTTGAAGCGAACACAACAAGACTCAGTGATCAACAAAATAAAAATGATGTAATGTTGGAGATGGTTTTCACCATCCATTTGTGGTGATATTGGGGATTGTCTACTATCAGGTTACATTCGGATGGAAATTTGCGTTTCTAACCTTGCTTGTGGGGGTCCCCAAATTGCAACATGCTTTTCATATCTTGCTGAGGATTGAGCTTCCAGCCAAAGAGCCTTGCACAGAAGATGGGAAATTTCAGCCGGGTCTCAATTCGTGGGAATTTGGTTCCGTCCCTACAGGTGGTCGTGATGATGACGATGATGACATTACAATCGTTACAAGGACGGTTCGAACATCATGATCATGAAGATTCTGCGAAATAGGACTATGCGATTCTACGATTAGGCTGGTTTCAAGCCGTCCCTGTGCTCGAGCAGCCCAGTCGTCCTGCCTTCTTTCTTCGAGAAGCGGATCTCATTGGCATAACCCCAAACGGGTCTAGCATACGGCTGCTTGATTGTTGCGTTTCCAGTATGAAGTGGTTTAGAATGTCGAATCTCAAAAGTTGACTCTGTAAGCTCACTTTTCGAGTTGCAGGTTCAAACTGAAACAGATTCGAAATGTTCAGAATAAAACGACATAGAGTTTCAGCTTCTTGGCCAAAGCTTTGGGATATCATGATTGCCGCAAACATGTTCATTTGGAAAACCAATTCGAGGTTTGCAGGATTGAAGTGTCGGGTCCTTGCAAAGAACTGCGGATCACAGTTCAGCGTGCTAAAGAACTTTCAACAGTCTTCAAGCCTCTGGTCAAGCTCACTTCAGTGCCAAGAGCGTAAGTCAATGGTCTCAATCTGCGCAGTTCCAAATCGAAAAACGCTAGCATCCTATCTCTCTCTCTCTCTCTCTCGAACTTCTACAGGCAAAATAGCTGCAACATGTATACCACAAAAAGCCTCACATCCACAGCATAAATAGAAAGGTGGTGCATGCGCAGAACTTTCATGACAAATTCTGCCCTGGTACAGTGTTTGGGCAATGCCTCATCCTCTGACCCAACTCACCACTTAAGGAAGGACTTGACCAAACACTTCCGGTACATGCTGCAATCAAGAAATCAGCATGCAGAGTGGCCAAAGGGCATCAGATGGTAGTGCATGTGCAAAACTTCAACAGCAAATTCTACGTTGGTAGAGTGATTGGNGCAATGTCTCATCCTCTGACCCAACCCACCACTTAAGGAAGCACTTGACCAAACACTTCCGGTACGTGATGCAATCAAGAAATCAGCATGCAGAGTGGCCAAAGGGCATCAGATGGTAGTGCATGTGCAAAACTTCAACAGCAAATTCTACGTTGGTAGAGTGATTGGNTGCAATCAAGAAATCAGCATGCAGAGTGGCCAAAGGGCATCAGATGGTAGTGCATGTGCAAAACTTCAACAGCAAATTCTACGTTGGTAGAGTGATTGGGCAATGTCTCATCCTCTGACCCAACTCACCACTTAAGGAAGGACTTGACCAAACACTTCCGGTACGTGATGCAATCAAGAAATCAACATGCAGAGTGGCCAAAGGGCATTAGATGGTAGTGCATGTGCAAAACTTCAACAGCAAATTCTGCGTTGGTAGAGTGATATGGGCAATGTCTCATCCTCTGACCCAACTCACCACTTAAGGAAGGACTTGACCAAACACTTGCGGCACATGATGCAATCAAGAAATCAGCATGCAGAGGGGCCAAAGGGCATTAGATGGTAGTGCATGTGCAAAACTTCAACAGCAAATTCTGCGTTGGTAGAGTGATTTGGGCAATGTCTCATCCTCTGACCCATCTCACCACTTAATCTCGTGCTATCGAGAATCTAAATATCGTTACTGTAAAAGTTGTGAACCATTTTACTGGCCAGCAGTGCAGCCAGATTTCATCTCATCTCGAGCGTCTTCAGATATTATGACAACCATAGATGTGACAAAAACAAATCAGGCCTTCCTTGCTCGCTTTTGCGACGATGAAAAGAAGCTCGAAACATCTTCCAGAGGCTCCCCGTTCTTAGAGGTTCCCTCTGAAGCGTTGACGATCGAGTTGCTTCACTGCAACTGAAANCGACGATGAAAAGAAGCTCGAAACATCTTCCAGAGGCTCCCCGTTCTTAGAGGTTCCCTCTGAAGCGTTGACGATCGAGTTGCTTCACTGCAACTGAAACATAAGAAGTCTATGAAGCCGTTGGACTATGTTGGATTTAGGTCTTTAGATTCTTCAGGCCTTGATCTGCACAGGGCGTGCTCAAAGCTTGGCTGCTTGAGCCTGAGGTGCAGCCTCAGCGAACATCTTGNTTGGATTTAGGTCTTTAGATTCTTCAGGCCTTGATCTGCACAGGGCGTGCTCAAAGCTTGGCTGCTTGAGCCTGAGGTGCAGCCTCAGCGAACATCTTGGCCATCTCTGCAAGCTTGGTGGACTGCTTCACTCCCAAGTCCAACATGATCTCCTCAGAGCCTCCTGGGATGGCCATGGCGCGAACCTCACGGTTCAGACGCTCCACCTTCTCACCCTGACCACCGCGGGAATAGGACAATCCACCGAAGATCTGAGCTGCTTCGCGGGCACAGTATTCCATGACCTTGGTGCACTGCACCTTGCAAAGAGCTGTGTGGCCTCCCAGCTTCAGCATGGCCTCCATCTTGGGCATGGTCTTCAGCTGGTAGGTGATCCACTCCAACCAGTTGTGAGTTGCTTCAATCTGGCGGGCCATTTCTGCAACCTTCCAGCGAATCACCGGGTGCTGGATCAGAGTCTTGCCAAAGGTCTTGCGCTTGCCAGCAAACTTCAGGGAGTCCTCCAGGCAAACTCGGGCAAAGCGAGTGCTCATGGCACAGAAGGCAAATCGCTCATGGTTGAAATTCTGCATCATGTACTGGAAGCCTTTGCCCTCCTTGCCAAGCAAGTTGCCCTTTGGAACCTTGACATCATCAAAGGTGATGTATGTCGTGCCAGATGACCAGGCACCAGAGCACTTCATCTTTCTGGTCTCGAGGCCAGGCATGCCCTTCTCGACCAGCAGCAAGCTGATACCACCCACTCCTGGCTTGCCAGTGCGGCATGCCACAGTGAAGTAGTCTGCAAAAATGCCATTGGTGATCCACTTCTTCTCTCCGTTCAGGATGTAGTGGTCACCCTCCAGCTTGGCGGTGCACTTCAAGTTTGCCACATCACTGCCTGCTGTGGGCTCTGTGATTGCCAGGCAGCACACCTTCTCTCCCTTGACACATGGTGGCATGACACGCTGCTTCAGCTCCTCGCTTCCATGGTGGTACACAGGAGGCAGTCCGATGGTGGTGCCTCCAGCAATGCCCCACTGAAAGCCCACAGAGCCGGTACGAGACATCTCATCGTACATGATGAGCTCATGGAAGTAGTCTGGCTCAAATCCCCAAGGAGATGGGCCAAAGTACTTCTCAGGCCACGGCCTGCCAATGCACAATGCAAGAGTACCCTGCTTTCCAGCCTCCAGGTACATCTCCTTTGGGATAGTGCCCTTCTCATCCCAGTCATGCACATTGCTCATGATGTGCTCATCCACGTACTCACGCATCAGCTTTCGGAACTGCTTGTGGGTGTCATTGTAGTAGGGCGTATTGTANATTGCTCATGATGTGCTCATCCACGTACTCACGCATCAGCTTTCGGAACTGCTTGTGGGTGTCATTGTAGTAGGGCGTATTGTACGCCTGATACCAGGACGGGTCCCCGAAGGGGTGGCCCTCCCCATACACCTCCGTGTTCATACCCTTCAGCATCGCTGGGCTCACCATGGTCAGGAACTAGNTGATACCAGGACGGGTCCCCGAAGGGGTGGCCCTCCCCATACACCTCCGTGTTCATACCCTTCAGCATCGCTGGGCTCACCATGGTCAGGAACTAGAAAGGATTTTGCGCACTCACAGCTTGTGCTGGAACTCTTGAGCAGCAATCTTGCAAGGTCAGGAATAGAAAATTGTGCTTGTTTTTGTCAATCAAGTTCTGCTGACTGTTAGAGGCAAGACTGTTGAGCGGCAAAAGTGGAAGAGTCTGCAACCTTGACTTAGTCGGCTGTTTCGGTCTGTATCAGAGGTCGTGTTGGATAAAAGGTTCCACATCTCAGTGGTCACTTTTTTCCTCGAGCTTCGAAATGGTAAGAGTTCTTTTGCATCAAACGGGAATACACTCCCGCCTACGTAAAAGCATGTAAAAGCAATGCTAAGCCACTCACAATGCTGGACACTGTACTGGGCTGAATTTGCCTTGTGTGACGTCAGTCATCATAAATCTGTGAAACAAACTGAGCACCTCTGGCACTTCACTGGAACACAGCTGACCATGGCGGCAGCCGCAAGCTGCAGGGAAGAATGGTCCTTCAAATGATCATCAACACAGAAGGATCACTTAGTCACTCAACTGAGTCTTGGCCCCAAATGTGGGGGTATCCATGGACCCACAAAACTGGTCACGTTGAGCACTAAACCATCCATTCTTAGGGGCCAACAAATTTGTTTCTTAGTCACCTCCTCAGCTGTAGCAAGGTCCAAGCCCTCCAACCTATGCAGATCATTCCCGAGCCTTCGGATGGCTTCAAGCATGCGATTCATCCCTTCGCCGCGTGCAGCAACCAAAGTAGTCAAAGATGTCAGTGATGAAGGGATAACTCAGCAGAGAAAGGCACAAATGGGCTGCAATCAGCTCTACAGCAATGCCAGCACAATATGGCCAAGATTTCAAAAAAACTCAGGATGACACTATGACCATGACTACACTCACTATGTGATCATCTATCGATATGGTGGTCACGGCATCAAAAAATTCGGTACCGGACCGGTACTCCGTCTTTCTTGGTTGCATCTTCTAATTGCACGTTGGCCCCATGTCAGTTAACTGTCCCAAGGTGCTCTTTGTAGCCGCCCTCCCTTTCTCGTGGATTCCTGACCCACGGACTTTTCATCCCAAGACTTGCCACCGTTATATGCTGGCAGGAACTTTCAAAGACATAGAGGCTTCCAGGAACAAGGAAGCCTCTGAGGACAAAAAACATATGCAACAGTCTGATCAAACACCTCTACACACCAATATCCACTGTCGGCAGCAGCAGCAGCAGCAGCAGCAGCAACAACAACGACACCGACACCGACTCCAACACCATCTGTCCTGGGAGGGCTGGTAGCTGGCCATTCCATTCCTTTGGCACTGGAAGCTTCAGCATCTTTGTCCTGGCACCAGCAATGGGATACGACCAAAACTGGGATGAAAATACACAATAATCATTTGTACTTTCCATGTTCTTTTGTGGTTTTTCCCCCCACCATGTCGTTGAGAGACCAATTCACAGGCATAAAGCAGTTTTGGTTGCAAAATTGTGGCCAATGTCATTGGTTTCGCTGCTGAAAAGCAACAGATTTGGAAGATATGAGTTCCGCAGATTGAGGTAATTCCAGAGTCCTCTCGCTTGCTCTTTGGCACGAGTTCTTCTGTAGCGAAAGGTAGAGATGGAAAATGTCGAGCGGAGTCTGGGCACGGCGGAACATATCACAGAAGCCCCAAATGCAACCACATATCCTTAAGATTCCCTCTACCAAAGAGATATTTGCTGCTTCGCTTTTTCCGATGAGCTGGATACTAACTACCAACCCGTTCCTACCACTTCCAGCCACTCAGACTCCCCTGGATCCCTAGCACCTTCGGGCGTTTCTTCTACCGTGGTCCTCCGCGTCCCTTTGCGCCGGCGGCGGGCGCGAAGCACAGTCATAGCGGCTGGAATGTCATCCTGGAAGGGTCAGGTTGCATCACAAGGAGCAAAACTTTGGCCCATCAACTCGCTCAAAGTTCAGCAACTTCAAACCTTCTGCCAGAAATCCGCTGAATTAGAAACCATCACTAGGTGGCTGTCTGGTCCAGCCAGCCATGGCCTTGGCGGCATCCATGGTGATCACTTCCCAGTTCAAAGAAGAGCTGGAGCCCAAATCAATGACCTCGAAGCAACTGATTCAGGCCTGTTGAACCATTGGGATTCAATCGGCAGATCCTAAGGTTAAACCTGGTTAAATCAACATCAATCCAAAGTTAAACCCAGCTTTGCAACTCAACAACAGGAAGGGTTCCAGGGTTCCAGGGTTCCATTCGGGTCTTGAGTTGCGTCGTCACCCGTGATGACCAGCTGCAGGGCACTGCTGTTGGGAATAGCGAGGTATCTTTTGCAAGTTCTGGAAAGCTCCAGTGTCGTTGGAATCTGAGAATAGCCCCAAAATACCCCCAGTGTATGAACTCTCTGGATTATTCAAGAAAATGGTTGTAGCGTGACTAACCAGTGACACTAAAATCTGTACCTGAGAAATTGTGATCGGTGTCACGCCCCAAAATCAGGGCCAGGTGAATGAACTTGGGGCTCCCACCACTGCAATGTTGATACCTGCATATTGGTCAAAGTCTCCAGAAACGCCTCCAGTTGACACGGAAGCGTGGTGCCATGATCTGGCGTGCACCAGTATACCATGGACAGGGGAGCTAAATAGTCGGCTCATGGTCAGGAACTGTGACCCACTGCTCTTGGGGGAAAAAATGAATGAAAAAAAGGCTCCATTTGTCTGAGTTAAAGTCCACTGCTATTGTTGGACGTTTTTGGAGCTGGTCTCTTGCTAGCTGGGCCTTCCATGATCTGTGCGCTGTGTGCGCACACATCCACCAGCACAAAACCTCAGACTGACCAGCTTCACCATTCAAAGATGTTCAACAAGGAAAGTTTCAGCATAAGCGCATCCCCCGAGGCGAGCACTGGAACTTGAGTCCTCCTGAAAGGGTCCAGCAGCTTGGAATCAGATTCCAAGGATGTCAGGCAAGTCATGTAGGAAGATCCAAGAAGAGCACATAGACCTGAGCCTTCTTTCTCAAAACTGACACATCCGGATGGTCCTTTCTTCCCAGGACACCGAATCCCAAGCGTGGGTACCTTTGTTCATTCACCATCCACAATCCTTCCCCATCTCCTCCTCGAGCGCTGTCAACCAACGACATGGAGGCGCAGGATTGGCCCCTGCCAATAGCTCTGCGGCTCCGAGACCTGGGGAGCTGAAGCTGAGAACCTGGGAGGTGACCTTTGCTCCTGAAAATCTCGAAGCGAAAATGTGGGAAGAAATGGAAGAAATGGCGGATTTTCATGGCCTTTCATGGATTTTTTGAGGTATCACATACATCACTAGCTTCTCAATTCGACTTTTTATTGATCAGAGCTGTTCCCCAAAAATTACAAGACACAACTGTGGTCCCCAGCACAACACCAGGCGGGCACCGATCTGCTCCAAGCGCTTTCTGGTGGCGATCTCTTCACCCAGTGCCCGAGCGCCCACCTTTTGAAACCTCGGATGTCACGCTTGCGATGCTTGCGGAATGCCTCGCGGAGGAAAGATCTTGGTGGAGAAATGATGGGCATCTGGGCGCTACAAAGAAAGTGGGCTTAGAAGATTTTAAGATTCAAACAGGCCATCAATCAGGATGTTGAAAAGTCCAAGAGAAATAAAAACCATGTGTCCACTTTGCCGTGTCAGCTGCACGACCAAAAGCACTTAGCGGTGGACAATTCAGATGACAAAGCTGCCAGAAAGTGTCCGTGAACCTTCAGAGAACCTCAGGCTGGTCGAGATCAACATTGGCCCCGAACAAGTTTTGAAAAATGGATTTTCCTGCCATTTTGAAAGCATCTCCTGTTTCTTATTGGGAAACTGTGGTCATTTCTGGGAAAGAAAGGTAATCTGTCAAATCCCTCCACGCTTGGCCTGTTTTGGTATGGAGATACTGGCCACTCTATGACAACGATTCAGATACACGGAGAAAAGGGCGTTATTTTTAATCCAAATATGCCCTGGTAGGTTGCATGTACAATTCTGCCACCAGAGCTGGTGGCCAACTCAATTTACTCACCCTTGCTCACTTTAGCTCCTGAAGACAACCACATCACTCAGCAGTGCATCCAGGAACCAACACTGGTGGTTGGGAAATCCTTGGTCAGAATCCGCAGCTTCAAGAGCTGACTCAAGTTGAGTTTCTTCAAATCACCTGCCGGGAACGGCGGGATCCGATGGAAACTGCCCAAAAGCAGTGGGAGTGCACCTTGGGCAGCCGCAACATCATTCGCAGGGCAAGCCTTCCTCAGAGCCGTGCCATGGTGATGAGAAGAAATGGGATGCTGCACAGTGCTGCACTTCTTTCTCCCAGAATGGTCTTGCTGAGGTGAACCCAGCGGATGGTGCAATTTCTGGGCATGGTCAAAGTGCTGTTTCAGTAGATCGTCATCGCACCGTTGGAATTGCAGAAAATGGGCGTAGCAGTTTGTGGCCGGAAACGGGATTATCATGAATGTTCCACAGTTCTGGAACTGTTGCCCTTTTCTGTCTATTGGGGGACACAAACTCCACGTTTTGATGCTGTGATCATCCCCTGGAAGCATCCGAGACACAGCTCAACGTGGCCCTCCAACAAGCGTTCGAAGAAGGATGCCCGCAGCACAGCAGAACCCTGTCTTGCCACAGGGTTCTTTGGTGGAGAAGCAGTGAGCTGGCTCCTTGGATCTGCAATGACGCTCGTAGAAAAGCCACGCTCTTGGCAAGGAAGTTCCATACTTTGCACATTCCATTCCTTCCCTCAAGATAGCAGTTTACAGCAAATGGATGCAAATGGTTTGTAGTTTATGCATAACAAGTGGAGTAAAACTCTTCACAGCTGCAAACTATGCAACCCCTCACAGCTCGAACAGCTTTGTCATTGATCCCAGTCCCTCTCCAACTCCCTGCTCTGTGCTAAGGCACTGGAGTGCCACAAGTCCCGACTCCAGAACTTTTTGCTCCACATGTTCCAGTCGCCAGTGATCACGAGGATTCCCTGCGTCGGAGAGCCGCGGGTGATGATTGGCCCCAAGTAGGGGAAAAACCATGGATGGATTGCTGAGGCTTGTTTTCATGGTCAGGGGTTCACAACTTTGATCAACAAATCCCTAAAAATCACACCGTGGCTTGGGGCCGTCCACTCCAGCGCTCAGCCAAGGCACCCTTCTTCAAGGGATGCGATGACAAGCGCTCAGGACTCACTTCCTCACAGGAAGAAACCGCAAGGCAACGTTTCACGACCATATGATGCGGGACTATCCAAGAAACGAAACTTGTGAAACGAACTTCTTTGATATCTTAGAGCTATTTATGATTCTAACTCATGAAAACATATTGATAATACTATACATTAGTGGTGTATCTTTCCAGGGATTTTCCGGATTCATGCCCCCATCGCTGTTCAAAATATTCACCCTCCTGGAGTCGTTCCGGCAACTTCTCGCTATCCATGGCGACACTTCGACAGGATGACGGCGAAGGTTTGGGCGTTTGGGCACCCAGATATACCAACAAAAATGGGGATTCAATCAATACTGGGGGATATGATGGGAATATTCCGTGTTCAAAAAACCATTATTTTGTTTTTCAAGAAGACATAGAAGATGGATTGTTGAACCTGGCAATTCATGAGGATCCATGAGAGGCTGTTGGGATTCTCCGAGCCCAAGAGGCAGCGGTTGAGCTCAGACTAGGTCCAATTTCTCATTTCGCATGTCCTTACTGCAAGCGGCATAGGGCATAGAAGGACTTGCGCATATCTTTCGCTCGCAGATTCTGTCTTTCGCAGCTGAAAATCCCTTCACTTCGGCAAGTCATTCCCGAATAGTTGTCCTTCCAATAATGCAAAACATGTTCTGAAGGGTGGAAGAATAAAACCGTTTTGTATCAAATGCAGATCCTCTAGATGAATATATCATATATCATCATAACGTTGTTCATGAAAGGCTTGTGGACACGTCTCTGACGTTGATTCACCAATCTGCTGCGCTGCTGTGAAAAGGAACTTGTCGCATCCCTCACTTCTCAGTCTCCGAGTCAGAATCACCAGCTGTCACCTTAACGGCTGGAGCAGGGTTTATTCCATTTGGGGGTTTCCATGGCCATGGGGGTACCCCAAAATGGTTGGTTTATAATGGAACATCCACCAAAAATGGATGATTTGGGGGGATACCCCCATTTCAGGAAACAACCATTTAATTTCAAGCCTTGCGGTGCCATTTTTTTGCGAAGGAGCTTTGGATGTTTGCTACGCCGACACAAGCTTTGTTTGGTCTTCATAGCAAGGCCGACTTATAATACATCGACCAACAAATCCCCCAAGGAAAAATCATGTCTCAGGGTGGTGCGCTGCTTTGGCATGTCCAAAATTGGGTTTCAGTCAACTGCTGGAATTCAAAATGGGAAAGTTGATGGAACGTTGATGAACATGAACGTGACCTGTTTAACAAATCGTTGTATATTCCCCAGGCTGCACCTTGTCCTTGGTCTTTTGCTCCTTGAAGCGCCACTGCTTCTTGGCCCTGGTGAAGGGAAACCAGTTGACTCAGTTGGCAAGGTTCGTGTCGCACCCGGGCCAAAAAGTGGGAAGTATCGGCATGGAAAAAAACATGTTTAATGCCTTTGCATACTAGATTTGTTGGTTCGTAAATTCTCAAATCTTCACACATACCCAACAAATCTTGGGTGAAACCCAACTTGGAGGCCGACACAAAGCTGCCCTGTTCAACCAAGGTCAGCCTGATCTTTGCTTGAATCTCCTTCTGCTTCGCCTTCTTCTCGGCCTTCTTCTCTAGCCATGCCTTTCCCTCTGCGGTCTCTGCCCATTCATCGTACATCCCACTGAGGACCTTGTTTCTGCGACCTCGGCGCTGTCAATGGCATTGTGGCTCTGAGGATTCTTTCGCCTAAAGAGAACAGAAATCAGCTGTGATTCCTTGCCAAGCCTAGCTGTTGAAAACTGCATGGATGGTGCGAACCAACTGAGCTTCGGACCCATCCATGGCAAGTATTCCTGAGGAGCCAAGTTTCCATCATTGTGCCAGCGGCATTTGGCACGGACGTACTCCCAGGGCACCACGCTCACCTGTCAGGTTCGGCCACTCATTGAACCAATGATCAATGCCCTGCAGAAAACCTGCTTGCCTGGAAAATCGAACAGTTTCAAGTTTCAAAAGATAAATCATCTGCAATCCATCGGATGGTTGTAGATAGATTTTCTCAAAACAGCAGCACTTCAGTCAGCTTCAGAATTGTGGGCATCAACTGGAACAGCATCACTGGAACAGCATCTGGAACGTCGGAAGATTAACTGGGCTCTGATAGTCCGCCTAGCCTGCCTTTTTGGGATTAGTATATACCCCCTAAGATAAATCATCAACCAGGCTTTTCATCCATTTCTTGGTGCTTGGCCAACGCACACACGTTGCACACAATTAACGCCCACCTCCTTGTGACGGTAGGTGCCGCGCCACTGGACAATGCCGTCCTTCAAGGACATCAAGGCACCACTCCTTGGGTCAGCGACAGGAATGTGTATATATTATGTATATATATATATAGTATATACACATACACATAGGTATCTTCTATGTACCTATCCATCCATCTATCTATTTATCTATTTATCTACCTATCTACCTATCTACCTATCTACCTATCTACCTACCTACCTACCTATCTATCTATCCATCCATCTATCTACCTACCTACCTACCTGCCTACCAATCCATCCATCCATCCCATCCCATCCCATCCCATCCCATCCCATCCCATCCCATCCCATCCCATCCCATCCCATCCCATCCCATCCATCTATCCAATGTATCTTGTCTATCTTATCTAACTTGTCTGTCTGTTCTATCTTAATTTTCTTATCTATCTGATCTAACTTACCTATCGTATCCATCTTATCCATCTTATCTTATCTATTGTATCTATTTCATCTATTTTATCTATCTTATCTATATACTGTAAGTTATTTTTCTTATCTATCTATCTTATCTATCTGATCTATTGTATCTGTCTTATCTATCTTACTGTCCATCAGATCAAAGCGATGTTCTATCTTTCTGTGTGCGTCTTTTAATCTATTTCTCTGCGCCTTCAACTGCGCATGAGCTATTGACCCTCCAGTCTGTATTGGCCCCGAAATGAAATTGGCTTTCAAATTGGGCTCCCTGCGTAAAGTCACCCGAAAGACTGAAAAAATAAAACCCTGTCAAGATATGCGCGCAAAGTTGCTCCATATTTTGTGAGATACTGAAATGACTATCATGTCCCCTACTTGTATGAACCAACGGATCATCCCGGAATCATCAGGGTAGTCACCTATGCTAGTGTTGGTGGTTCAAGCATAAACAGAGATAGAAAGTAGAAGTTCGCACGATGTCATTTCTATTGTTCATGTTGATACGGCACTATATTTCGCCCAAGAATTGATGAAATGATGGGTTTTGAAGTGCTACAGGTGTGTTGACACATCCAACTCACCATGTGAGTGATCTTCCTTAAAACAGCAAAGTCCATTTGATCTCACGAAAGCTGAAGCTGCCAAATGCTTGAGCCAAGAGTCTTTGTCACCGTCACATTATTACCTGGGTACCAGTTCATGCCCTTCCTTAGCAGGTCGATGGACGTGTTCCACCTAAAACTCAACGGTTCCGACTTCTACATGGCGGAAAAAGGAAAGATGGAGATATGCATTCCCAAGACAAAAAGCAGCTTTGCAAACCAACAGCAGTAGGTCTTCCGGATTCCAGGGAATTCCATTCCTGTCTGGAATGCTTTTCATCTGCGATGCACCAACCCCGGACTCAGAGATTGAAATCCAACAGTTGCACTGCTGTTGGGAACTTAGCTAAGGAAAACCAGAAAGAACCAGCAAGAATGGGTTTGACCGACCCACTCTAGGGCCCCAAAAGCTATATAACTGGACATCCAAGCTTTTGAAGATGGACTCAAGAGATAGCCAGAGTTCTGCTTCACCAGCAGCTGACGGGTCTTGACCGCCTTGCCATTCAAAGCTTTCACCTTGGTCAATGGCTTGCTATAGCCTTTGCACAGCAACTACGAGCCATGGATTTCCTGCCGCAGCCAAGGCACACCCCACCATTTGGGTCTGGAAGAGTAGCCTTGATTCTTTGTGCTGGCAGCCGCCTGGCGAAAGGTGATGTCAAGAGCCACGTTTCACAACTCGGAATCTGCCGAAGTGAAAGCCGTCACTTGGCCTTGCTTCGCCAGCATGTGCAAATCTCTCCACCGCCCAAGGTGAGCACAGCAGTTATATCAAGCAATATCAAGTTGTATCAGTTATATATATATATATTATATAGTGTATATATTATAGTGTATATTAATATATAGTCAGGCATGAATCCATTCTAATCATGGCTGCTTCCACATCGTGGGCCTTCTTGTGGGCATGTCGAACCAGAGCAGAGCGCACCCTAGGGGAGCTGAAGACCTCATGACGTCAGGTGGCAAGCTGTTTGTGTGCTGTTGGGCTTGCAGTTTGGGGAACAACTTGAAGTGTTCCATGAAAATGGAAGAACATGGGACTGGGACTAAAGCCACAAGATTACATTGCCTAGGTCTTGTGCAAACGAAGATTTTTCTCCAGCAATGCTGTCCATCATGCGCTTTGAAGGAGTAAAGCCCATAAAACGTACAGGCCCATACAAGTCAAGGTCAACATATTGTTGTTGGTTCTGTAAAAAAACTAATACTGTCGGCTATAAACCCCCATCATTGTTGGTTGTAGTTCGTTTTTCCCCATGAACGCTACAGCAAAGGAATGCTAAAACGGCTGAAACCGTTCTGATTGTCGCTTACACAAATATGCTGATCGCTGGCGTGGTTTATCGAGAGGTATTCTAATTCTTCTCAGTTCGCACGATTTTGTGGGGATAGTAAAAATCCTTTATCAAAAAACACCCAATGATTTGATCGAGACCCAAAAAGTCCAATGATTGTATCGCAACCAAATCATTGCTGAATATATGTTCCCATCATTGGTGGGCGACGGTCGTCTTGGGATGTTTCTTGAACAACCAACTGTTCATTGTCATCGCTACCACAATTGTCATCATTGTTGTCAATATCACTATACTATCATTACTATTTGTTTCTTCTTAATCTCATCATCAATTTCATTCTCATCAAATAATGACTATTCCTCCTGTTGTTATCATTTACCCTCTGGTAAACTAACATAGCTATTGAAAATGGCCCAGTTATAGTTGATTTTCCCATTGATCATGGTGATTTTCCATAGTTATGTTAGTTTACCAGAGGGTACATCCCTTGGTTATTGAGGTTCAAACTGCCCTGGTGCCGAGTCGCTGCTCGCTTGGCAGAGCTGAAAGCCCCCGCCAGCGTGGAACCACCCAAGCGACCCGTGGAGGCTGCCATGGGGGCAGGTGACCAACCTCAGAGAGCTTCAACAAAAGGCCCTTGAGCTGGGTAAAACCCGAGATTTCTGGATCCTTTACATTGCTTTGCCATGTTTTACCCATATTTGTGGATCCGTTACATTGTTTTACCATGTTTTACCCTAGATTCCAAATTCCTGGATTTCTGGGCACCAATTCTGACACAAACTGGACTCACAACCTCAATAAACACACCTATGGCTATTTGACCAAAGCTTCGCAGACCAACAAAATTGGGATCCAAATTAGGACTGCAGAGCCAATAGAGTTCCCAGAGGCTTGAAACCAACCACGATATGGTCAGTGGTTGGCATCTATCCGCAGAAGCCAGTGGAAATCATCCATAGAAGATGGCAGGTGAAGCAAGTTTCATTCTGGAAGGTTCACTCCGACTGGGCAACTAAATCAGTGGGATCCCCTGGCAGAGACAAAGAAGCTCAATGCGACAAATTTGTTCAGATGGATCACTTCCGGTTGCAGTGCCTCCCAAAAGAAACATCGGTTTTCAATTCTTTTGATAGCAACGTCGCTTTATGGAGTTCACTCGGCAGGTCTCCCGCTGATCCATACGGTCAGCTGGGCTCCCAAACCACCCAGAGCCGGCAGCCCGCTGTTTGGTCGAGGGAAGTCTGGATTGTCTGGGTGCGACTCCGGTCCCTCAGCGGCAAGTGACTGGCGGTTCCAACTTGTGTGGCGGATGAAGATGTCACACCAAGGGCATCTGGGCACCCGGCCGTGTACATCTGACGAGCTTTGGGATTTGGACACCAAACCTTGAACTTATCGTAGGTTGCCCACCAAACATCATGGTCGCGCAAAATCTTTTGCTGCTTCATGTACCTGTCAGCCCAACACGAATTGGTCTATGTGTTCATGCATTCCTCCATCAATGATTGAGGTTCACTCTGGCGCAGCCTGGAGAACTGATGTGCCAGATCAAAAGGAGCAAACAATGAGTTACAACAAACAACAAACACCAAACACGGCAAAAACAGAACAAGAACAAGAACAACATAGAACAAGAAGAGGAAGAAGAATAGAAGAAGAATAGAAGAAGAATAGAAGAAGAATAGAAGAAGAATAGAAGAAGAAGAAGAAGAGGAGCAGGAGGAGGAGGAGAACAACAACAACAACAACAAGAACAAGAACAAGAACAACAACAAGCACAACCACAACAACAACAGCAACAACAACAACAACAACACCACCAACAACAACACCAGCAACACCAACAACACCAACAACACCAGCAACACCAGCAACAGCAACAGCAGCAGCAATGACCACCACCACCACCACAACAACAACAACAACAGCAACAACAACAACAACAACAACAACAACAATCGCAGCCACAGAAACAGAAACAGCCAGCCACAGAAACAGAAACAGCCAGCCACAACCACAGCCACAAGCGGTCACATCCACGACCACAACCACAACGACAACATGAACATCATCATCATCATCATCATCATCATCATCATCATCATCATCACCATCATCATCATCATCATCATCATTTCACATATTGTACCGATTAAGGACTAAGATCACCCTATGCCTTGAGCTCACAAATCGAAACATGGCACATCCCAATCGCCATCGAAACATTGGCCAATCCATCGTCCCTCACCTGATCTTTCTGCCCATCATCAGCTTGCTATGGCGTCGCAGGTTCATATGTGATCTCCAACTGGATCCTGTGGCATCTTCGCCAAGGCCAGGCCATTGCTTCTCCTCAACCAGCGAGAAGCAGGGGTCGGAAACAGAGATTTCCACAACCGCAACCAGACCTCTTTTCTTGGGTCTCCTATGGTGTCCTTACAAAGATTTGTTCATGGATTTTGTTACTGGAATCTTGCAAGGAATTGTGTTTGTATGGATTTAACTAATTGATTTCTGAATGGATTTCAGATAGATTGTAAATAAAATCTTAAGGATCTTGTTTAGGTTGTTCTTGTGCGGTCTTAGTGGATTTTTCAGTAGACTGCTCAATTCAGTTTTTATGATTTGAATTGACTTCTTTTCAGGAGTTCTAAGGTTCTTGCGGATTGTTCTTTTGTTCTGGACTTTGTCTGATGATTTTATTGGATTTAGTTTGATGGATGTTTTAATGGCTGTTTCGGGACTCTGTTTATTGTCGCGATTTAAATGTGTTTTTGTTGAATGCATTCTGCATTGTTGTGTATTCAATTGACTTGTTGCATTTGTTTTAGGATTGTTTTATCACGCCGTTGTCTTCTCCTGTGGGTTCTTAATGAAATTCATCAAGTGTCTGTGTATTTTGAATGGATTGATTATTGACTTTTCAATTTATTTCTTCAGTCGATCGTTAGTGGATGTTCAATGGATATCTGTCAATGGAAAAGAGCCATGAAAATACAAATGTGTCAATTGCCTGAGTTCTGGCCCTGACACAACCTGTGTCACAAGTTCTTTCTTGGAAGAACTAGGACTCATTCTTGTTCGATACATCCGTTAGACAAATCAAAGCCCCAAGAATTCTTAAATACCCCCCACATGAAAAAATGAACAGATCCAACACTAAACAAGGGTGTATAAGGGGGTATTGAAATTCTAAGGGTTTGCGGGATAGTCCACAGTCGTTCAAAGCACGCATTCCGTCCTTGTTCATGGGGAAAAAGTTCCACACATTCCTCGACACATTCCGCGTTTGTCGTCGGTTCAGCGCTAGCAGCAACGCTGAAGCTCCCAGAAGGAACGCAGCGCTGCTGGCTGTACCGCTCTTGGCCTGCACAGTTGAGCATGCGATTCCCAGTTCATGGATAATGTTAATCATAGGACAGGGATTATAGTTGATTATGGTAACTATAATGATAGTTTAAGTATATAATGTGTTAAAATATATATATATGTATAATAGTATATAATGTATAGTGATTATTGGTGATTGTAATGATTCCAGTCATGATCCAAAAAAAATGGTGATAGTCAATAATCCTGAATTAAAAAACAATCAACAAAGATTTTGGTCATTTTTCATCTAATGACATGTTTTTGCACGAATGAAGGAATCATTTCCCAGCATGCCAGTTGCTGTGGCTACGTTTTTGACATGTTTCAAGTGTGTATGTTTGAACTGGCAACCAAAAAGCAAACCCTTCATCTCGTGGATAATAGACCCACATGGCCTGCTTGGGAAATCCATTGTTCACCTCTGGGACAACTGGGGTGATTCGCGTCTGCCCGTTGAGTTCCAAATTCTGCCAGCTGGGTGCAACGAATGCGAAATCAGCAGCCACAAGGCTGACCAGCTCCACAATTAACACTGGCCACATCTCCGGTGATCTCAGCAAGCCACGGTCGAATCCGGGAAACAAAACAATTTCTGCAGGTCATGCCGAGATATGTGATTCGTGCATGTTGATATTACCCAAGGGACAAAACCGTCCAAACTCTTTGAATTCATGGCGAGAATTTTAGTGCAAATCATCAATCCATTTGCCAAGTTGCTCGAACAGGCACAAAGCACCGCTCGAAAGGAAAATACACAGCGCCACTGCACCTCCTACGTTGGAGCCGCAATAGCTTCAGATGTTGAAACAAGTCAGATCACTTCAAACGATTTTGTTTCTAATGTTGTCGCCAAAAATTGGAAGCAAAATTCGTGAATAATGTCAACGCTTAGATCTGCATCATGAAATTTTCCAAACAACTCGGTATGATGCAAAAACAACACGGGGGTTCAACGAACCGGACTAAAATGGAACTTCGAACAGCAGAGGGCTAGCACACTGGGAAACCGAAATGGTGAAAAACAAAGGGATGTTAACAAAAACAGGACGAAACAAATGCCAAACGTTCACTGGAGGAAAATGCCGTTTTTGAAAAATCGTTTCAAGGGGCACAAACGCGCCATGCAAACCAAAAGATTCTTCCAGATTTGGTCCAGGATATATTCATCAACAAGGATATGACCAGAGCCGTCCAAAGCAACCCCAAAACATGATCGAGTTACATCAACTGATACAAACAAGTATCCACTGTAAAGAATCAGTTTTACAAGATTGCAAGGCTCTAAGGTTTGGGCGCTTGAGGTTTCCAGTTCGGGTAGCAAGCGTCCAAGGTCGGGTTCCACTGTAAAATGAATCAGAATTTCATAATTCCAACGCCCCGGGTTTCCTGATTCCAAAATTCCATGACCCCAAGGGGCCCATACTATGAGAATCCCAAGAGTCACAAAGTTTCAACGGTGCCACAATTTGAGGGTTCCCGGTGTGCAAAGTTTCCAAAGATCAAGGTTCCAATCGCCACAATTCCAGACTTGTAAGGGTCAAGGTTGAACGGTTGCAGGACAGGTTAAAGGGTCGCAAGGTTCCAAGATTCCAAGGTTCCAAGGCTGTGAAGTTCCAAGATTGCAATGTCACGGGGCGGGTTCCACGCATTGCACGATTCCAAGCTTGCAAGTTTCCACCAGAGTTCCAGGATGGTTCCAGGTTTCAAGGTTTCAACGTTACAAGGACCAAAATTCCAAGCACCAGGTTCCAGACTTACAAGGGCCCAGGTTTGCCTCACCAACGACGATTTCAGCACAGCCATGCAACGCAACACCAAAACACAATCGAGTTGTTTCAACTGATACAAACTTGAGAAGGGGAACACGAAAGGTAGGTAATCAAGAAGGGGAAAAAATGGAGGGCGGCCAACGGAAAAAATACTGGTGAGGAAACCCCAGACAGCAGCATTGCAGGTGCAGAAAGGCGTCTCCGTGCAAAAGCGTCTAGGTGCAAAAGCCTTTTTGTGCAAAAAATTGATAAAAAAATAAGTGTGTATCTGTGTAAAAGCTGGCCTGTGTAAGTACACCACTTTCTCTGTCTAAAAGCATCTGGGTGCAAAAAAAAACGTGTAAAAAAGGGTCTCGGTGCCAAAGATTTTCTGGCGTAAAAACCCCACGTGTTTTCAAGATGCTGTGTACACAGTGGTTTTGGGCGCGTGCGAAGAAGCTTCTGTGCGAAACAGTCTCAGTGTGTAAGGGCGTCTGTGTGTAAGAGCCTGTCTGCGCAAAAGCCTCTCTGTATAAAAGTTTCTGTGTGTAAAAGCGCCTGTAAGTAAAGGCGCCTGTGCGTAAACGCTGCTCGCTGCAAAGGCCTCTTTGCGCAAAAAACTCTGCGCGTAAAAGCTACAGCGTGTAAAAACGTCTCTGTGTAAAATCTGGCTGTGTAAAAAAAAACGCGCTGTGTGCAAAACTTTCTGTGTGTAAAAGGCTCTGTGCGTAAAGGTTTCTTTGCGTAAAAGTTTCTGTGTAAAAACTGCTCTGGGTGAGGTTTCTGCGTGTAAGAGTTTCAGCGTGTAGAGGTTTCTTGGTGTAGTCTGTGTGTACAAGTGTCTCTGTGTCGAAGTGTTTCTGTGTAAAAATGCCTTTGTGCCAAAACTGGTCTGTGTAAAGGCTTCTCTGTGTAAAAGCTGCTGTGTGTAGAAGTATCTGTGTAAAAGCGTCTGTGTGTAGCGGCGTCTGAGCACTGCGCTGTGCAAAAACATTTTTTGTAAAGCATCCGTGCCTAGAAGCGTCTCTGTGTAAAAAAAATCTTTGTGTGAAAGCCTCTGTCTGTACTGGCACTTGTGCGTGTACAAACTTCTCTGTGCACTAACCTCTCTGTGTAAAAGTATCTGTGTCTAAAAACTGCTCTGTGTAAAGGTTTCTGTGCGTAACGTCGTCTGTTTGTAAAAGTGTATCTGTGTAAAGTGCGTCACCGCGCAAACATCTCCAAAAAATGGAAGGAAAAAAGAGTCTCAAATACTTGTTGTGCCTACTGTTGTTGATGACGGCGGTGATGCGCGTAGGGCCCCAAAAACCGTCATCTTGGTGGTGCTTTGCAATTATTTGAAGGCCTTCGGAACCAAAAACCACCGTAAATACCGATGTTTTTGGCGTGTCAAAAGCCAACAACCATGGTATTTACGGTGTTTTTTGCCCCCGGTAGCAAAAACCACGGTATTTACAGTGTTTTGTGGACAGCACCTGCCAAAAACACTGGTATTGACGCAGTTTTCACCACGTTACAAGAAGTAGTTTTTCCAAAAATTCTGTAAATTACAGTGTTTTGGGTTTGGTTTTACGGTTCGGAGGGTTCACCGGGGGGGGGGAGGGGGGGCGGGTCTTAAAATGAACAGCAACCTCCTGAATAATCAGGCAACGGGGCTGGCCACCCTCCCCTTTACTTTGTAGAGTAAAACTCTAGGTAGCCCCACTGGAGCTACCTTTCGTGACAAATCACGATCCGCAGCCAAGCGTCAGTTTTGCAACTTTAGAAGGTTCCAAGGTTAAATTTTTTGAGGGTTTTAAGTTTCCAGCCAAGGTAGCAAGGGTCAAACGTTACAAGCGATCAGAAATTCGCAAGCCTCCAGATCTTGCCAGTTCCAACACCCCAGGATTTTTCTTTCCAAGTTTCGCGAAAGTTCGCAAAGTTGAGCGTTTTGAGCGTGCAAGGTTTCCAGGGTTTAAGGCTCCAAGCACCAAGGTTCCAGACTTGCAATCGTCCAGGGTGTCATGATTCCAGAGTTGCAGCAGGTTCGAAGGTTCCAATGTTTCAGGCAAGGCTCTAAGGTTGCAAGGCTCCAAGATTCAAAGGTCGCGAGGTTCCACGGTTGCAAGGTTGCTTGTCTCGAAGGTCGCACGGTTCCGAGAGCCCATGGCTCTAAATTCTCAAGTTCAAGGTTGCAATGTCATGGGGCAAGGTTCCGAGGTTGCAGGGCTAGAGAAATCCAGGGTTCCAAAACTCCAAGGTTGCAGAGTTGTAAAAGGCAAAGATAAGCGGTTCACTTTTGCACACCAAAACAAGCTCATTTTTGCACGCGGAAAGGGGCTCCTTTAGAACACCAAAAAAGGGTTTATTTTAGAACACCAAAAGGGCTCAATTTGGAACACAAATGCCAAAAGCTGCTGTTTATTTTCCAAAACAAAAACTCGTCTTGCTGCTGAAGTTGTTGCCGAATCAAAAAGGTCACAAATTTGTTGCGTATGATCAAAAGATAGCGGGGACGAACGACGCCATCCCTTTGTTTTCCTCATGCCGATCGAAGATCAAAGTGAACACCACGCGCTTGCCGCAAAGACCGCAATAGCGGTTCAAAAGGTGACATGAAATTCCATTTCTGCATCGCTCCGAGAATGTCTGAAAATTAGTTTTTTCGTTTGGAACTATCTTTGTGAGCAAAGCAATGCAATGAGAAAGTTGTTTTATCGAAACCCTTGCAAACCATAAATAGAAACCATGGAAACCATAGAACCCATAGCAGCCATGGAAACCGTGAGCCTCAAGAAAGTATGAGAACCATGGGAACAATGAAAACCATACAAACCACCTCCATGGAAACCATAGAAACCATGGAAACCGCCTATCCACGGAAACAATAGAAACCATGAAACCGCCGTGAACGCCACATGGAAACCATAGAAACCATGGAAACCATGGAAACCATGAAAACCATGGAAACCGCCATGAAAACCATGGAAACCATAGAAGCCATGGAAACCGCCGTGAAAACCACATGGAAACCACAGAAACCATGGAAACCGCCGTGAAAACCACATGGAAACCATAGAAACCATGGAAACCGTCTAATCCTCCACGGAAACCATGGAAAGCATGGAAACCGTCTAAACTTCTATGGAAGCAATGGAGACCATGGAAAACCATGGAAGCCACAGAAACCGCCATGAAAGGCATAAAAACCATGGAAACCATAGAAACCATAGAAACCACAGCAACTATAAGGGCGCGTTCAAATACGAACTAGTTTCCGCGTTCGGATTTGAGCCGGTTTCCACGTGCGAAAAGTTGGTTTCCGCGTGCAAAAACGAGGCGGTTCCCACGAAGGTTGCAGAGTTCCAAGGTTGCAATGTGATTCTATTCCTTGGTAGCGAAACGCCTGCAACTGGAGTTTGACAGCATTTGAAGTCTGTTTGAATGGCATCCATGCAACTGACATACCTATATATGTATGGGTGAGGAATGTAGCAAATCCTTTCACCCTGCCTCAGCTTAAATCCCGTTTGGGTTTACAGCTGACTCTAAAAAGTCGCAACTGAAAACGTTCAGCAAAACGTTACACGGCTATTGGGCTCAGTTGTCATAGTTCCTGAAGGAAGCTTTCATGTGGTTTTCACTCCAAAACTCGTGCCCTGAATGCGAGATCCGCCAAAGTGCCCCACATGCACAGATTGCGAGACCTGCAAAAGTGCATCAGCTATGCCAAGTGCTGCTGCTGCAAAGGAGATCTCACCAGCTTCGGCCATACATCAGTCCTTCACACTCACAGATCAATCCCCACAGATGATCCATGGCCTCTTGGTCATTGGCCTCACAAGCCTGGTCATACTCTCCCCTAAGTCGCCTGACACGCCTTCGAAGCAAAGCGTTGGTGTCCTCCATCAGCTGCTCGATGTACCTGTCACTGAAGTCCCTGTGGTCTTGTGGAGGATCTTCAGGAGCTGGTACACCGTGATGGTAGAACCTCCAAAGCTCATCGTCTGAACATTCTTCCATTGGTGCATTCATGTATCGAGTCCTCTTTGAAGCTGGAGACTCCTCTTCCGCTGACTCATCTTCGGTCATCTTTTCTTCTTCTCCATCTCCTTCCATTTCAACTCCAGTCTCAGCTATGACTCTCTTCTTGTAGTCCACCAACAGCTTCATCACCTTGGTCAAGGTGTTGTTCCACATGCCTCGGCGACGCTCATCGCTCGAAAGCTCATTCAACTTGTAGTGCAAGAAGGCGATATAGCCAGCAGCAATGCACAGCAACGTGATGACGAAAGTCCATGCCATCGAATCCCAAGTCATGGCACAGGATACTGCACTTGGTGATGCAGCAACGGGTAGGCTCAAGGCGCTCAACAACATGACTCTCATCAAAGTCTTAGCATCGTGATTTCCCATTCCAGCAAGTCTGAAAACTTTGATACCTTGTTTTGTGACTTCTGCCTGTCTTTCTCTTTCTGCAACCTCTGAACCAACGTACTCTGAAATTCTCAAGTCATAGGCTTTGCAAAGGAAAAGCAAATACAGCATTCTGTCTCTACTCAATCGTTTTGTACCCAAATCGCTTGGATTATGTTTTGTACTGACTGGTCCTACAGCCAAAAGTTTGTCCCGCACCTGCTTCTGCACCCATAGGACTCGTAGGCTGATATGCCTTATCCTGCCGACACCAGACCGATGGAAAAAGCTTCTACCGGCCGCATTGTCAAGCGCAAGCTTCAACTTGACATTCTCATTGGGTGCACAAAAGCAAATGCAGTGCTTCNGAAAAAGCTTCTACCGGCCGCATTGTCAAGCGCAAGCTTCAACTTGACATTCTCATTGGGTGCACAAAAGCAAATGCAGTGCTTCAACAGAATACCATCACATGTTGCAGACGTCCCTGCATACACCTCTGCCTCACAGCTAGAAAGTGCCAAAGCCTTCTGACTCCTGGAAGAAGAAAAGAGCAGGTTGCCAAACAAAAAGAGATATCCAGAACTTACTGAACGACGTGCTGTACGATGCTTAGCCCAGTCACTGTCACTGAAAATCTCAAGAGTGAAGTCTTCAGGATTGTAATGAAGAAGTCCTTGGTGGCTCTCGTACTTCAATACAATGCACTGGTCAGTGCATCCCAGCAAGTAGNAAGAAGTCCTTGGTGGCTCTCGTACTTCAATACAATGCACTGGTCAGTGCATCCCAGCAAGTAGGTGCATAGGTACCTGAGACACTCCATGGATTGTTTCGTGGGCTTTGACATGGATTGGGAAAGTCCTCGGATTGCATACTGACACTCAATATAGTCACTGGAGATATAGAGGAGGATACCAATACACGAACGGTATATGCTGGCCTGCTCTGCATCA
>BGPT01003360.1:0-11527 GCA_003297045.1 Symbiodinium sp. clade C Y103 | reverse complement strand
TTGTGTCAACTCCTGCTGGTCAACCATGAGAAATGCGTCAGTGATATCTATAGAACATAGCACATAGTCTTCAACTTTCCACTTCATATATAGACATGGAAGAAGACGCACTGTCAACACAGAAGACGCTGGAGAAAACAAATCCTGTCTCTCAGGAGACAACCATGCATANCATATATAGACATGGAAGAAGACGCACTGTCAACACAGAAGACGCTGGAGAAAACAAATCCTGTCTCTCAGGAGACAACCATGCATATTCTCGTGCCACGTAGCGCGACCTGCGCAACCACACATACTGACCGTCTATGTGCTTATCTCTCCAAGCTCTCACCATTCTGGTTGTGAGTTTCTTTGGAATCTGGCCCTTTGTGTCAAAGGAGTCAACTGGGAGCAGAACGCCCATAGACTTCAGCCGTGAAATCTCCAACTCATCCGCAAGGAGGTCAAGCTCTAAAAGCTTGGCAGGTTCAAGCTCTGGCTCAAAAGTGGAGTATGGAACACACAAACGCNGAAATCTCCAACTCATCCGCAAGGAGGTCAAGCTCTAAAAGCTTGGCAGGTTCAAGCTCTGGCTCAAAAGTGGAGTATGGAACACACAAACGCTTCAAAACATCGCTTGGTGCAAGTTCAGGTGATGCACCTCCATCATCTTTCTCGTCACAGTCGTACTCGTACATTTCCAAGTTGTCGACCTCTGCATCTTCAAAATGCAGCGCATGTGTATCATCTTCATGTTCAAAAACTGCCATGATTCGTGGGTACTTCACTGGTCTGCTAGCCTCAGCAGCTTCGTCGGTCGGCTCACGGCCATGTACTCCAGATGTAGAACCTGAAGCAAAACTAGTATCTGGTTGTAGATGGCAAAGAAGAGGAAACTTCAATTGGCGTTCTTGGCACATCCAATCCAACTGAATGTGGGATCCCCGCCTCAGCAGGCATCTCCATTGTCACATCTGGTTCACCTATGGCAGGGGCTGCAACTCCCAAAACTGGTGGGGCAGCAACAGCAGGCAATCTGCTGGGGTGAGGACCATCCTCAACTTCGACAGGAGTTGGTGGCAAGTTCATGACAGCCTCGGCATCCAAGTCCCGTGGTTTGACTTCAGGAAGTGAAAGTACAGGTGGTGCAGCTACTCGTTTGGCCAACACAAGTTGTGACCCCAAAGAAGCATAACCAAAGCTCCAAGGGCAAGCTTCAACGGCACCTATGTCTTCCANGGTGGTGCAGCTACTCGTTTGGCCAACACAAGTTGTGACCCCAAAGAAGCATAACCAAAGCTCCAAGGGCAAGCTTCAACGGCACCTATGTCTTCCATCTTCCATGGTTTTGGGAAGCGTCTAACGCTCCTGGTGACAAAGAGCTGTGGACTGACTGGAAGTGCTAGTATGTGAACATCATTGCTCAGAGTTTTCCCTAGCCACACTCCTCGTGTCCACTGCGGTGAACCCTTTGTAGACCTTTTCAAAAAGCCTAACACACTCTCTCCAAACAACNTTTCCCTAGCCACACTCCTCGTGTCCACTGCGGTGAACCCTTTGTAGACCTTTTCAAAAAGCCTAACACACTCTCTCCAAACAACGCCAAACGTCCTGTATAAACTCTATCCGCACAAAGTTCATACGCAGTTTGTCCTCTTCGAACTAC
The DNA here is from genome assembly GCA_003297045.1 of Symbiodinium sp. clade C Y103. NCBI lineage: Eukaryota > Dinophyceae > Suessiales > Symbiodiniaceae > Cladocopium > Cladocopium sp. clade C. The sequence goes on along the minus strand of BGPT01003360.1, from coordinate 9,879 downwards.
AAACCTGTTATGGACCCAAGCACTATGCAGCAAGGCCCAATGATACAGCGGGTGGTGACATCCAATGGTTTGTCCAAGGCCACCATCAGCAGATTGGCATACTGCCTAATCACCTTCACAGTCACTTCTGCAGCTCCATTTGAAGCGTGGCTGCCAGCTGGAACAGTTTCTGTCAAAGTTCTGATACCCAGTGCACGGCACGTTTTCTTCACAGCCTCAAGCACAGACAACGTGGATGGTTCTTGATCGCATTTCAAAGCAACAGTTGTCTGTCCAATCCAAATGAGAAATCTGCAAAACTCCGTACACAAATAGTTGAGGTACTTGCCGCCCTTTGCAGGTGTTGGGATCACATGCATGGCGTCGGTGTCCCTGTCATGGATGTACAAAGCACATGATGTCTCTTCACCGTCAAGTCTCGAAGCAAAACCAACATCGAAAGAAACAAACCATGATCCAACTTCACACCATCAACCCAAACTCTGTAGTTTCTACACCTTCTGGTCTATCAGCAACTGCAAGCTCTGCGTCCTCAGCCGCTGGAACATCATCTACGGGTGCAGCTTCTGCAGCAGCTGCAACTGGTGGCACTTGCCTGAGAGGAATGCCAGAACGTGGAGCAACAACAGCATCATCTGAAACTGAAAAACCAAGACTTTCAGGAGGAACCATTGCTGTGTGTGCAATTGTAATGGATTCCACCACGCGCTTCTCAGTGTTGAACGGTCCAACCATGGTTTGAAGGTCAGATATGCTCTGTCCAAACTCCTCCAGTTCCCATTCACCATCATCACATCTAATAAGAGTTGTGCGCAACCACAGTAAACCCTCGCTTGGACAGTATGTGGTGTCAACATGATTGGGTGATGTACTACGCAGTGCATAAACATGATCACTGAGTTTGATCCAACCTCGTCCCAGTCCAGTCAACGCTCTGCCTAAAGTCAGGGCTCTGACATGTTCAGCAGTACCAACCTGGCCAGAAGAAGGAGAAGATGGTGAAGTGAACTCATTGTTCTCACTCAACATGCGTATCACCCCGGTGGCGCACAAAGAATTTCGTTTGAAGTGAACTGGAATATGCCTCTGCTTTCTCACAAGCTCCATCGTGCCGTCCCCATTGTTCTGCAGGTGCCATCCATCTNAAAGAATTTCGTTTGAAGTGAACTGGAATATGCCTCTGCTTTCTCACAAGCTCCATCGTGCCGTCCCCATTGTTCTGCAGGTGCCATCCATCTTTCAACTCAACAACCTTCCCATAGACATGAGTGGTGAAGTCACTGGGGCAATGATGAACCGCTCACAAAAAACAACAGGACCAAAACGAACCTCTGCAATCCTGGCACCACTGATAGATTGGCTTACCTTGTGCATCTATGTACTTTGAACCATCGAAATCTTTGTCAGGAAGCCCAACACTGCCAAATTCTAAGGGTAAGACTGAACCGTCTGCCCCTGAATCCAGGACCACCTCCACGCTTTTGGGTTCAGAAAAACCAAACGCTCTAATGTAAGAAGGGCTGGATTCATCGCAGTGAAAACTGTTTGACATGCTGGATTGATCATCAGTTGAAATGCAATGGTCATCACAGTAAGTCCAATTGTCGTCAAAGTCTGAATATGCAAGGTCAAAACGCTCTACACACTCCATGTATGCACTCGAAGCTGAAAGGTCAGTGGTGTCCAATGCAAAGTCCGGCTGTGAAACCATGTTGATNATATGCAAGGTCAAAACGCTCTACACACTCCATGTATGCACTCGAAGCTGAAAGGTCAGTGGTGTCCAATGCAAAGTCCGGCTGTGAAACCATGTTGATAAAGCCATCAGAGCTATCGATCAAAGTCAAATCATGAAACTCGAGGTCAGAANAGGTCAGTGGTGTCCAATGCAAAGTCCGGCTGTGAAACCATGTTGATAAAGCCATCAGAGCTATCGATCAAAGTCAAATCATGAAACTCGAGGTCAGAAGCATCAGAAGAAAGTTCCTCGATGTAAGACTCAGGGCAGGTGACCAAACGCACAGAAGCTGAAGGAGGCATGCTAGAAATAGTACTAGATCCCGTAGTGCTAGAAGCCGCAGTCGAAGGAGAATGCTGGGGTTGTTGATCACCTCCAGAAACTTGATTCACCTTTTTGCCATCGGGCTTTCCATGCAAGCTCCAACAGTCACGCTTGAAGTGTCCATATTTTCCACAATGGAGACACTGGTCGTTAGCTGTAGCAGTACGTGGCGCAGATTTGCCACCTTTCCCTTTGCCCTTGTCGCTCTTTGACTTTCCTTTCCCTTTTTGGGTGTCTTTACCTTTATTCTTCCCTTTGGATTTTCCCTTCGATTTTCCTTTCTCAAAACGGTCTATTTCCATGGGGGCAGAACCACTATAGCTTGAAGGAACTCCACTATTTGCAGAAGAAGGCAAAATGCCCAATTCGGTGTGAATCTTTGCGGGTGACCAACTAGTTGTAGTTTTCTCATAAGCCACAACCAAGGAACGTACCTGAGCATACGTAGAAGTCTCTGACATCTGCAGCTGGACATGTTGTTGAATTGCCTTTGGCAAAGCACGCACCAGCACTGAGAGCATGATATCATCTGCAATATCTGTACCACTTGCAGGACAATACTCAGTTCGAAGACGTTCCAAACCTAAGATCTGGTCCAGGAGAGTGCGGTCTTTCTGCACAAACGTTGGAATGTTCATCAAAGCGCTCAAAGTTGAAATTGCACGGGCTTTTGTACGAGGCTGGAAGAGTTGAGAAAGCTGCCGCCAGACCTCATACCCATTTCGATTTTCCACTTGACGCAACATTCTAAGGGGTTTCCCTCTGAGAAGTCCAGTCAAAACACTGTATAGTTCATGGCATCGACCTCTAAGATCTTCAGCCTCTCCATCAACGCTGACACTTGGCTGGTCTGCATGGGCGATTTCAATTCGAAGAAAGTCCACCTCGTAACTGGGGTTGGCATAGAACAGCCAAGCCTTGAAATTCGTACTGAAACCCTGCCAATTGTTCAAGTCAGTGTCATGGACCTCTGAGCCAAAGGGATCTGGTTGTCTAACAACTTTTGAAGCATCATGGAACCTTGAAGTAGAAACCCTTGCAGTTTGAGAATCCCGAAGAGCTTGGGCTGCAGAACTCGCCGCCTGTGCTGCATCTGATGCAGCCTGAACCAGTGATGAAATTTCATCCGCAGTCAGTGAAGCCATGCCCTAAGAACAGAAGCCTACCAACTACCTACAACTAGTTGACCCTTTACTGGGGCTTGGGTCCTGGCCCCTCTACTGTGGGATAGGTTTCAGTCCCACGTGTGGAGCTCACCACTACCCAAAGGGTGGAGTGGATCACAACTCCGCTACCATGATTCTTTTCCTTGATAGCAACTGGAGTTTGACAGCATTTGAAGTCTGTTTGAATGGCATCCATGCAACTGACATACCTATATATGTATGGGTGAGGAATGTAGCAAATCCTTTCACAATGTCAGGCACAATTTCCAAGGTTCTATAAGGTTTTAGGATAGCAAGGTTCCAAGATTTTTGGGTTTCAAGGTCCAGCATTCGAGAGTTCAAGGTTACAGGATTCCAGGTTTCAAGGCTTACATGGTTCCAAGGCTACATGGCTCAAAGTTCCCACAGCCAAAATTCCGAGCACCAAGGTTTTAGACCCCAGGGTTTCAAGATTCCATCCCACATTTCCAAAGTTCCCAAGTCCTAGGTCTCCAGGCCAGCGTTCCAGAGCTGCAAAATTCTAAGTTTCCAGCTTTCCTTGCAAAGTTCTTGCTTTTGGGATCGCCAAAACCCAGCGCACCACCCCAAACCCATAGATTGAAACCCAACAATCACCGGTAGTTGTTGGGAATCAACATTGCACCGTGCAAAAGCTAAAGGATCCAAAACATAAAACTCCCGTGTCAATTTGATTAAATCGGTGTGCCGCCACAATGCCGTGTCAATTTTGTTGATGAGACTGGCCCCTTGTGTTTTCCAAAAAATTGCATGGTTGCGTCAACCACTCCATGGTTTTGTGTGCCCCAAAGCGAATTAGATGGATTAGATATTCGCAAATGTTTTTGTGACTCAGAGTGTGACCAAATATCTTCCCGTTTCTTTAAGGAGATCTGTGCCATGAACTTACCAACGCCGCTGTTGGTTTCTCATGTATTGCCACAAAACCTTGTCGAGTTTACCACCAACTGTGCTGGAAATGAAATTCGGTATTCCATCCTACCCCACCCTGCCTCACCCCACCCGATCCGTGACGTAACACATTTTCAACGTAGCATCAGGTACGTGCGCCAATGCGAAAGAACGTGCAGTGCCATAGCATCACGTATGTGCGCCAGTGCAAAAGCAAGTAAATGCGCAGTGCCATAGCATCACGTGTGCGCGCAAGTACAATTGATCATGAAGCGCCGTAGCATCACGTATGTGCGAACGTGCAAGTAAACGTGCAGCGCCGTAACATCACGTATGCGCGCAAGTGCAATTGAATGGTATTGCCTTGCGGGCCGGCAAAGGACCCGGTAGCATAAGCACGACTTGCAGTCACTAGCCAATTTCAGCATTCAGGTTGGCGGGTACACCGGAAAGTGAGCAAACAAAAATACAAACGAGCAAGCACATAAACGCACAGACACACAAACTTGCAAAATTAATTGCTATAAACCAAAAATCAACCTAAACACCCACGCAAACCTGAAGAGGCAAGTTTCCACTGCCATGCAAATCTGTTTTCTCCATAGACCTGAAGGCATCAACGCAAACAGATTCACGTTGCTGCACATGTTGTTGACATGCAATCAACTGAGCATGACACTGCTGATTTGCCCGCGCCATCCTTGCTACATGGTAGAGACGGGCGCTGCGCTCAAACATTTGCAGTCTTCTTGTGCCCCTTGAGCCTGAACCCGAACCCTGAGGATGATTTCGTACGATTTGTGAAACCTAGTAGCGGCTGTCCCTGCAAACCAGCCGCGCTATACGGAGCTGCCTAAATTCCCCTTTCGATTCTGCAATCCTCATGGTTCTGAATTGTTTGGCGTGGTTTTGATTTTGATATATACGTTCCTGCCAGAACTGGAAACTGGATTTGATCGCGGTCTGCCAAATTTTTCGCGGGTTTCCTAGATTGAAAAGGATATGCGGCCTTACTTTTGTCCTCCCCAATATATATCCATCATTCAAATTGCCCAGGGCATGTTTCCAATTTTATCATCATCTGTCCCAGGTCTGTTGCGTCTCTGTTCCACACAAGCAGTGAACACCAATAGATCCAGCAATGCCTGGGTCATCGTCTGCAGTGTCATACGCAAAATCCAGCGCAACCGCAATGGCAATGGTGGCCTGCTGATTCACAATGATTCTGTTGCATGCTTGTAGCCAAGCAACGTTGCTATCCCAACGTGTTGGCCGCCATGCATCTCTCTGGAAAGTTTTCGGACTGGCCAAGGAATCCTTCAATGATGGAGCCTTTGAAAGACAAGATGTCAAGCAACATGTTCAGGCTGGGTGAAAACTTTAGATGCTTGAGGGAACACCAGAACCAGCTGGACGGAGGAATGGATATGCTCTCAGGTGCTGCAGACTGAATTCACTCACCGCGGATTGGTGGACGCTAGTGACTCTAGTGATTTTGCCAGGTGCGACCCAAAAAATGAAGCATCCACAATAACACGCCGAGTTTCCGCCCTATGCGCGTTCACCAGACTTGAGTTCCTGAAACTGGCTCGCGTTGCCATGAAAGTTGTCCGGGGAAAAACCATGATCATCCAGCATGCTTGCTGCTCCATGCACAGGGACGAAACCCATGTGATTTCTTTCCTTGATAGCACATGAAAGGGTTGCGCAATAATTACATGGGCGTGGACATGCTCAACGCCAATCGCCCTGCCTCAACGCTGGGTTTTCACCTTTTTGGACACAACTACACACATTCTATGAAACGTTTCAACGTATTGGGCGCAGCTGTTGCCACAAGATTTCTTCACTCAAATTCGCGTCAATGTCACAAGAGCAAGTGACGGGGCATTTCCATGCAATTTTTGGTTTCACGCTCACTCATCGATGCGGCTGCTCAAGGTTTTCATGGCATCCAATGTCAATGTTGACCGCAGCCTCTTCATAATCCTGCATCTCAGCACACTTCTCCTTCAGGACCCCGGACCTAGTGGCAGACACTGGGGCATGGCCCAGGGCATTGAAAACCACAACGCTCATCAACGCCTTTGCATTGTGATTTTTGATTCCTGTAGAACAAAGCGTGACATCAGTTTCCATCATGTCCTCGTCCTCGTCTTTGATCTTCTGCATCACCTTAGATACAACTTACAGAGAAGCGGTAAAGACCTGCCCTGCTCAGGCGTTTTGCTCGCAAATCACTTGGATTGTAGCTCACTGAGCAAGACTTCTCGCAAACTTTCGGCTGCATCCACAAGACATGCAAGCTGATTACGCCTGATTCCCCCCGGTGCCTGAGCGGTCGGTGGTAGAAAATTCTCCCGGCTAGATTCGGAAACTTAGATTCGGAAACTTATATTCCGAAACTAATGCAGTTGTATTCAGAAACTAATGCTCTGGCCTTGTATTCGGAGACTTGTATTCCGAAACTAATACAGGCGCATGTACTTGCCAGAGGGGGTGGGAATTTTGATGTGTCTTCTGATGTGACTATGCATGTAATTGCCAGAGGGGGGGGACATGATTAGTTTCTGAATTGCAAATCATTAGTTTCTGAATCGCAAATCAGTAGTTTCTGAATTGCAAATCATTAGTTTCAGAGTAATAAGTTTCTGAATCCGACCACATTAGTTTCTGAATCCGATTAGTTTCTGAATCCGAAATCATTAGTTTCTGAATCCGACCACATTAGTTGCTGAATCCGACCACATTAGTTTCCGAATCATTCAGTTGTGGAATCCACATTAGTTGCTGAATCGGACTTTGTTCACAGTGTCACCCTCGCATCCACGGTAGATGCAAAAGGCCTTTGCATCGTAACTGCTCGCAGAAAGTTATTTGACATTGGTACCGAATTCCATCGTTTCCTCTTTTTCATCTTCTCCGCTGCTTGGGAGCCAACGTACTTAGAAGGATCAAAATTGTAAATTCCAAAGCAAACACACCAGGGAAAGCATCCTATTCCTGATCATGCGTTTTGTTCCCAACTCACTTGGATTGTGGTTCGCTGAGCAAACCTTCTCGCAAACTTTCTGCTGCATCCGCAAGACACGCAAACTGATGTGTCTGATGGCTAAAACTTAATTAACACCAGATTCGCCTCACTTCAGACCACCGCATCACTTAGAACCACTGAGCCTCACTTAGAACCACCAAGCCTCACTGGAACCATCAATGCTTTCCTCTCACCTATGGGTGTGGACGCACTCACTGTTGGGAGTTTACATGTTGCTGCACTTCATGTTTTCAAAGGTGCCAGACACCTTTAGGATTTACATGTTGCTTCACTTCGCGCAAGAAGGCCTAGGACACCTTTAGGGTTTACATGTTGCTGCACTTAAAGCTAAGAAGGGCTACTACCACATCTTTAGGGTGCACACATAGCTGCACTTTCTGTAAGGAGGGCTACAAAACCTTTTAGGTTTTTGTGTTGTTGCAATTTCTGCAAGCAGCGCTGCTACGCTCCCTAAGGTCTACATGCTGCTGCAAGTGATGTAAATGTAAAGCTGGCGCTACCACACCCTAGGGTTGACATGTTGTTGCACCTACTCTAAGAAACGGCTACAACACCTGCAGGGTTTACATGTTGCTGCGCTTACTGCAAGAAGGGCTGGGACACCTTTCGGGTTGACATGTTGCTGCCGTTCCTGTAAGAAGGGCTACGACACCTGGACAGCGGACAGCAAAACGCACTGAGAAATACGTAAGATACAAGTGTCTGAACCTGACCTATGACAGCTGCGGCAGCATGGAGTCTTCAGTTCAACAGATCCGCCTCAGGTTCAAATAGAACACTAAGATGGCCACATGTGGCAGATGGTGATTCTCCAACAGGATGCGAACCGTGGGATCGGAAGCCTAGAGTCAAGGTTTACATGCTGCTGCATTTGATGCAAGACGGGCTAAGACATCTTCAGGGTTCAAATGCTGTTGCACAGCTGAAACCGAGCAACCAAAACCAAAGACTCAGACCTCTGCAAGACTGCAATTAACAAGAATGCAAGCAAGTTGTTTGTTCCACAGGTCTGCTTTGATGATGATGATGATGATGATGATGATGATGATGCTGCTGATGGTCAGGATTGTGATCAAAGAAGATGATGCTGAATCTGATGATGCTAAAATAGTTTTGATACTCAAGTGGATGATGGCAATGATGCTTATGATCATGAAGGTGAAAACATTGAGGAAGATGACAATGGTTATCCTGATGATGATAAAGAAGAAGAAGATGAAGAAGAAGAAGAAGAATATAGTTATGAATGATGATGATTATGATGCTGACAATGATGATGCTCATTCGGTGTTGAAGAAAATGATGGTGATGATGATGATGATGATGTGATGATGATGATGATGATGATGATGATGATGATGATAATCATAAGGATTACGACGACAATTTCGCTGACGATACAGTGACAATGACGATTACGATGACGAGGATGGTGAACACCATGGTGATGATGATGGTGGTTCAGCTGATGATGAGGAGGACCGTGCTGATGATGATGACAACAACGATGACGATGATGATGATGATGATGATGATGATGATAATGATGATGATGATGATGATAGTGATGATGGTGACGATGATGATGATGATGATGACGATGATGATGATGATGATGATGACGATGATGATAATGATGATGATAGTGATGATGATGATGATGATGATGATGATGACGAAGAACATGAAGAACATGAAGAACATGAAGAACATGAAGAACATGAAGAACATGAAGAACATGAAGAACATGAAGAACATGAAGAACATGATGACGATGACGGTGACGATGAAGATGACGATGACAATGACAATGACAATGACGATGATGATGACGATGACGATGACGATGACGATGATGATGATGATGATGATGATGCTGATGCTGATGCTGATGCTGATACTGATGCGGTGGAAAATTTCACTCGAGGAAACCAGCATGGAAACAAAATTCTTGGTTACTCCAGAAGCTTTTTTTTGTGCTCGCTCTACCGCTCGCTGGGTATGAATCTTTTGTTCACATGGCGGGAAGAGTTGCGATTCATGACTCCAGAAGATTGCAGAAGAAGGTTCAAGACGGAAAACATCGGTTGATCACAGTTTTGTGACAGAAATTTGTGGAAAAGATTATATTCATTTTTCATTCGTTCGATGTTCGATGATCATTTTTTGTTGCATTGCTTTTGTTGGTTGTTTCAATTTAAAGAGTTCACTTTGCGTGAGACGTCGATGATTGCGGGGCTTATCAGGGTACGGCGGATGAAACAAATAGAACCCAATTCCTGGGCGACTGGCTATTCCATGCTTTTGGTCAGTTTTGACCATTTCCTCAGAGACTCTCTTGAGCCTTTGTTTCATGAACAATGACACAAAGAGCAAAGAGAAACACACATCAAGACAAAATGAGCACTGCAACAACCAAGCTTGACGAAACCATTTTGATTACCATTTGCAATTCTGTTTTTTGAGTTTCACAATCTCCCGCGGAGTTTAAGTACTGTGCCAGCATGACATACACAAAACCGGTATATGTTGATTTTGGTTTGATGACGCATGAAGAGAGTCAGGTGCTTCGCTGGTTGGAAAAATGACAACTTTAAGCTCGACATAGACCTCGGTTATGCGAGCATCAGTATAGGGGTTGCTAGCCACACTCAGTGGCAGATTCTTTTTTACGCCGCCGAATTTAT
>BGPT01003359.1:23205-42232 GCA_003297045.1 Symbiodinium sp. clade C Y103 | reverse complement strand
CCAATTTTATAGAGGTCAATATGGAGCTAATTCACCTTTTCATATGACCTGGGTGCTCTAATTTTATAGTGTTTTTGGACTTTGTGATATCGATGGGTTTCTGGTAGGCTCCAATTTTATAGGGCTGATTATGTATGTGCGTGCTAAGGCTTCAATTTTGTAGATGGCCATTGAGGGGCCTCCCCAAATTATACACTGAGTCTGCTATAAACTTAGAGCACCCAGGTCGGGGGGGTGAACTGGCAAGGGGATCAGATTTGTAGGGGTGTATTTTTTGAAGATGACTATCTGACCTTTTGATTTAAATTTAGCATTTGTCGTGTTTGGGGATTGCAGGTTGGAATTCTGTGTCGTTTCCGATTCTGTGTGGCTCCAAGTCCAATATGTTTCCTTTGTTGAATTTGGGATTTGGGTGGCTCTACATCAGGCAAAACCTGCCTTTGTGATATCCACAACACGAGAGCAGCGTTTGAACCTCCGTTCACCAGGTGTTTACGTAGAATAAATTCACCAGCAAGATGAACTTTACACTCTACACCGACTTGGTTGAAAGCCTCTCAATCCCATCAATCCCATCAAGTTGGTTTGTCTAAATATCGCCAATGCCACATTTTTTGTCATGTTTCACAACGGGAATGCTGATCAAAGTATTTTTTTCCGGGGATTTCCCACCATTTCATGTGAAACTCGGGACCCCAGCGAGGCAACCCCGAAGGCTTTGCCGCTGGTGTTGCCGGTGTTGCCGGTGTTGCCGGCGCCGGTGCTGGCCTGGCAGAAAGCACTGAACCTTGGCAGTGCAGCGCCATCGGGGTTGAGTCGGGTTGAGTTGTGACAGTTTTGAATTTTGGCACAATATATTGGGCCATTGGGTTTGTCTGAGAATAGGGAAATCAGGGGATTACCCACAAGTAACCCTTTTAGTAGGGAAAATGATGATAATCCATTGGAATTGGGGATACCAATCTTTCAGACAAACCCATAGGCAATGCGTCCTCATCCCCCGGCACTCCCTTCTGTTATCTTCTGTTGTTTTTATTGGGGGGGGGTGTCCATGTCCAGCACAAAGACATCGTCAGATGTTCTTGGGGACTGGTGGGCTACCAGCCAGCTTATTTTCATGGGTCAATTCCGACTTCGCAACGGCCTTAGCGTTTGATCTGAGAGATTGATCAAAACCGAGGGCCTCCAAAAGCAACCCCAAAATAGATGCCGAAAAGTTGGAAACATCACATGATTTCACATGCTGGAAGATGCTGGAAGCACTTTTTTAACATCGTTTTCGGGACCCCTGTAACAGGGCATTATGTAATTTACTAAACATATATATAATATGGGACATGCGTATATAATATGTAAGTAATAAGATGTAATAAGGATACGTATGCATCTGTGTGTGTATGAATGTATGCTGGTATATATATATATATATGCATATTTACACACGTGACCAAAGAGGAGGCTTTATATCGTTTTACCACATCAGAATCCCATTAATTACAAGGTGAGGCCCCCCAGTTATAAGTCCCACCAGCTATAGGTTTATAAACCCCATGAACTATAGTCATGCCCCTTCATGAACCATAGTTAGCCCAGTTGTAAGTCAACTTAGCTATCCTTTCGGGGGCCTCACCTTGTACCAGTAAACATCGCAGTTCTTTGGACCAGCCCTGTCCGGTTTAGGACAACCTGGGCAGCAGCGCCACAATCGAGGGAGAAAACCAGTCCTCACGGAACTTCTTGGCCACACGGCGATGTAAAGGTACTTCGTAGCGGGGGTCATAGTCAGAAGTCATAACCTATAAATAGATATGGGACAAGGTGATAAACCATATCAATATGTACCCACCCCACCAGGGTACATCCAATGGATGTGCCACTTGGAAATGTCAAACTGTTACTTGGAATTCGTCGGTCCGAGCATTTTTGTCATAGTCACTCTGCAAACTAATTATAAAACAGCTTGAGCAAAGCCAAAGATTGGAAACATAGTTTACCCTTTGGTAATCACACATGGCAATGGACAACCCACCATTTAGAGATGATTACCTTGAAATGCCAACTCTAGTGATTTCCATTGCCATGTTTGGTTGCCGGATGGTAGATTTGTTCGTTTCACTATGAAGTGGTTCAAAACGAGCCACGTAGCTAGGGGAAGCCGGGTAGCCATATTCCCTACGACATGAGGAGCCAAGGAGCTACTAACAGTTCCCCAACCACATGATGAATTACTTAAATCCTGCTAATCATAATTGTCCCTCATCTTTGATGGGTGAAATCCCCATTTTCCAACATGCTGTTGGTGAAGTCGGTGAAATCATCCCTTCATATATAAATCGTTTATATGGCCCCAGCCACCACTGTGGCTGGTGCTTCAGGTTGATGCGGCCATCATCATTGGAATCCTTCTGGCAGCTTTGGCCTGTGCCTTGGCCTCCAGTTCTTATGGAAAAGGACGGGAAACCCCAAGAAAATCATCTGCAAATGTCGGGGTTTCTGAAAATCTCGGTGAATTTACCTTTAATGATTTAGTTGATCTACAATCTATATCTGAAAGATCCTTTGATCATGCCCTATCTTCAAAAGGGCTGCCACAGCCACTACACCTCCACACATATTGTTTTTTACACGCGGTTTTGTGCAGCCGTCCAGTGCGTTTTTGCAGGTAATGATTTGGTGACCACAACATCAGAATATATCCCATCCCCATGAAATAGTCTGACCATGTGACCATCAAAAATCTCTTGATATTATCACTTCCAGTTGCAGTACCAGTGCCCTGGCAGGCTGCATCATCCTCTACCTGACCTGCAGCCACAAGAAGTCCACGCGCAAGAGCAAACACACACGCCATGTCGCGGTGGATCATAACCATGAGGCGGGGGCCGTTGATCTGGAAAAAGGTCAGATGGAGGAGTGGCGCTTTGCGCGACTTGGATGCGCCTGGAATGGATTTTGGACATACTGATAGTACATACTTACTGATAATAAACGCAATAATATATATATATAATATAATTATATCGACAATTGTAGATGTTATAGATGTTATAGATAATGCTGCATGTAGATACATATTTCTTCGTATATTTGCATGTGAATCATTATGATAATCATGTCAATAAGAACTTTGTAAACTTGGCTGAGAGGTTCGTTGACGAGCCTTTTGGTTTTAAAACCATATCTCTGCTTTGGAATCATTGGCGTGTTCAAGCGCGTGCAGACATCAGGCTACTGGAATGAATGAAGTTAGTAGAAGCTAGCATATTTAGTGGCTAGGCTGAGAATTTACCCACAGAATTTTCAAACCATGCCATCATTTTTCAGGCAATATCTCTGGTTCCAGAAATTCAGGAGGTACATAGACCTTACCGACAGACAGTACCTTACACAAAATACATTTGATGAGTTGGGTGCCTCCAGTTTGGGTAATTACGCTGAAATCGCCTCTCGTGTGTGGTCAGCAATGTTAATGTGGGTTGAATTTGGTGCAAACTGCCTGCTTGGCTTCCAAAGGTCAAAGGTTAAAGTAGCATGAGCTTCAAGCGTGACATGCACTAAACTTGGACCAAACACACACACACACATTGCATACCCAAACTTCAAGCTTCATTCCGTTTCTCCTGCGGGGTTTATTCCCTGCCATGGCATCATGCCTGATGGCTCATCAGGCCCCCGATGAGGAGCAACAGCCACTCATTGCAAAGAGTCAGGCTCGCAATGGCCTGGGCTATCCTGGGCTCAGCTATAGATGGAGTGAGCCTTACATCAACTGGGGGTAGGAGTTGAATGAAAATGCCAGCTGGGCCACTGAAGGCCATGGAATTTTCCGTGTTTTTCTTTGGGTTTCAAGTCACCTGGTTGCTTTGCCATTTGCAGGAGCCAGAGCCATCGACTGGAACATTTGGATCTGCGGCATTTCCAGTGAACACAGCCCCGGGCGGTTTCCCAACTCTCGGGTTTCAGCCCCTGGCAGTTCCCATCACCACAGCTGCTCCCATCACCACCGCTGCACCCATCACCACAGCGGCACCGATCACAACGGCTGCACCGATTACTGCACGCTCAGTGGTGCCGGCTGTGCCACTGGCAACAGCAGGGCGACTTGATTCGAGTGAATGGGGGTGAATTGGCTGGGTTACCAGATTGTGTAGCCAGCATTACAACGGGTTGAAACATGTTGCAACCATGGCTGTGAAGATGCGCCTTAGTTGTTCCTCGCAATTGCAGTGGTGCATCACAAACACTGCTGACACACACTTTAAACATACCATATCAAGTGGAAACTAGGAGAGAGATAGAGAGAGAGAGAGAGTACTTCCTTAATTACTCATTTTACACATGACATGTGGCTCCGAGGGTTCTCAAACTCTGAGAGATCATCTCAGCGGCATGTTTGACGCATGATGATGAAACGATTTGGGTGTAGTCTTCGGAACCCAAATGTTGTAAATCCAGTAAACATCATCGCCAGAAACGATTGGGTATTGATCTTCAAAAATAGTGGTTTTATGCCATTGAGTTCATATACAGCCGATTTCAGCAAATTTCAGGACCTTCCCATCACCTGAATTTTCTGCTCCGTTTTTTCTTGCACTCCCCAAGGTCCTTATCTCATCGCAGTGGATCCCTTCAAGCTGCGCCGGCATCGGCATTGGGGACGTATCGGCTGCAAACAGCACCGGCGTCAGCGTTCCAAGTCAATAGCGCCTTGGCCAAAGTGATACCTCAGAGGTTGCCCCTTTGGGACCGCAGTTGAGGTTGCGTGTTCATGGCTATAACTATGGTCAAAAACTATAAGCCCCCGTAGAGTTGGGATACATGTATGACATTGTATGACTATGGTGACATATATCCGCTTAGTTCACTGGAACTGCACTTCCAATGTTCCAAGCACTCAAAAAACGGCGCTCGGTTGTTTCATGGCTGAAAATCACAGATTGGAATGCGATAATCATATCATTTAGCGTGATTTTGGATCATTGATCCCAAGAAATTGGAATGGGTGAATCATCAAAATTCGTTTGGAAAGCGGAGATTTGCCATTACTGAGCATACTGAGCGGGAGGTGTTTGTATCCAACATTATTCCAACAAGACATGGTACATCTCATAGACAGCAGTTCCTTTGTGTATCTGTCTAGACTCCATTTGTTCATGGGATGTGTGGAAGCCCCATATGACCGTGGTCAAAGCAAACCCCCGCTTCCTGTCTGCCGGTGAAGTCCAGCAATAAGTCTTTTGAAAAGGTGCGGCCTGACAAATGGGAACAAAGATCACACATTGCTATTGTTCATTTTGATGTCCAGGGCTGCATGTGGTGCCATCAAACTCTATGTATCTTGGCAGAAACATGATGAAACATGTTTTGGTGTGGGTGAATCTGACTATATCAACCAACGAAACCATGGTTTTGTTTCCCACTGAGCAGCACCCACATAGCTCTTGTTGATCTGCCATGCGCTATCCTGCTCATAACCTGCTGGGGATTTGCCATGGCCATGGCTCCCAGGCTACATTGTGAACGACACCTCCACGCCTGCTCAGCCGATCTTAACTTCTCCAGGATTAACTTCTCCAGGGCTCACCACTCCAGGACTAGTCTCTCCAGGATTAACTTCTCCAGGAGTTCAAATTGCAACCACCAGTCGCCCGGTTTTCATTGGGAGGAGGCTGATGATGTAGGCGTGCCTAAGATCACGGCAAGGTGATGTAAATATATCAAGACTGGACAGCGTTGCAGTTTTGTCAAACGAAAATGAGACATAATGAGACAGAATGAGCACGTACCCCAGCTACTTCCGGTTCAAAGAGCGAAACTAGACATACCAGAAGAATCTACTCCATCATACTATATATCCTCTATAGTAATTAAACATTGCTTGCTCGACATTTCTGCATTCATAGTTGATGTTCCCAGCTATGAAGCCTGCATTTCTGCGATTTTTTCCGGCTAGCCATGTTGGATGACACCGCAGGGTAAGTTCCCCATTGATCACCACTATTAACCACTATTAACCACTATTAACCACTATAAACCACCATTTTCCCCTGGACATATCATGAAATCCCCATGAAACCAGAAGCTGATCGTAGAGGTGCGGGTTATTTGGATCCAACGTCATCCTCTGAGGCTTTGCAAAGGCACCTTTATTGATTGGAGGCCAGGGGCCATGGCCTGGGTTGGTACCAGGTGATTTCAACGGGATTCCATTTGTTTTTTTTCCAAGATTCTAAAATGTCGATGGGTATTTGTCATATTTGATTGAACTTGGTTTAACGGAAACTTTGCAGGATATCATGGGTTTTAAGACCCCATGCTTTTCTTTCTTGAAGTTTCCGGTGTCTATTTTGCCTTCAACATCTTTCAACTTATGGAATTTGGAGATACTAAATCCATCTAAATCCACCTGAGTTTAGAGATTATTAACCCTTCAATTCCCAATTCACTTAAAGAGATGATAAATCCAACTACTTTCCCCCTCCTTATGGGTCATACAGTTGGGTACCTTGTACCCCTTCCTATGCCACCTACCCGCTGCCAGAACAGCCGATCCCGACGGGGCAGATTCCAGTGACGGCCTCGTTGAATGTGGGGCACGAGGTGAAACAAATTTCATACATGGAACCTTGGCGTGTGGGAAAATCGCAAGCGAACTCGCTGGGCCACCTGAAATAGTTGTTTGATATTGTTTGTATATAGTATATACATATGTATATGCATAATTATATACATAATATTAATTGTATAATACATTGTAATACTATTAAGTAATATATACATTATTTTTATACACGTGTGCATATACATAATTAATCATAATTATATACATAATTATATGCATAATTATATACAAGCATAAATATGCCAATTGTCGGTCACAGGAGTTCTCCGCCCAGAAAGGTGGAACCCAATAAGAAGAGTTCCTGAATGAAACAGAAAAGAAGCGGGTTGATGGTGAAGAATGGCGAGATGCTTGAAACTTAACATGCTTTTCCTCAGCCAACATTCGAGTTGACCTGAACAGGGAACAAGGTCATGATAATGTCACGTTTTGAATATTTGGATTGTCGTATATTATCCAATTCTTAAAGCATGTTAAAGCACAAGGAATCTTATCATTTTCGAGGGACACGTTGTCACATTTTTTCTCTTTTTGTTGTTGTGTGAGTTCTACTTGAATGAAGGGAAACATACACAGGACAACCACTCACATATGTTGGTAACAAACATTGTTGTTTGCAATGAGATGTTCCTTCAAAAATAAACCCAGTGATACACTGATATCCCCTGGTTTACGTTCACCTTGGACAGAGGTCTTCATGTGTCCAGATGTTGGTTCTATTTTTGTTGATTAAGAAAGAATCATGCGCCATCATTTTTGCTTAGGAAAACCATGCAACATTCATGTATTTTTTGTTGCCCAACCCATGTGAAACCCACCGCTTCTGTCCTTCAAACTACCATTTTCCACCAGTTGTTTCAGGTCTTTGATGAATGTCATTTTTTCAACATTACCCAAGTGTTGAGGATATAATCTCCAAGAGATACTTCAGGTGATGTTCCAAATCCCCAAAAATTAACATATAGCTATGGAAAAAAACACCAAAGAGAACTAGAGATATAACTAGATAAATCATCATGGTGATTCACAAATGTGCCTTAAAATCCATAGCAAACTGTGAGTCATACCACTTCTGGTCGCATTTTTCCAGCATAAAATCCACCAAGGAATGGCATGATGCCTGGCGTCCTGGGATGCCGCGTGATGTCGTTTTCACCATCCCGCAGGGTGCCGTGGAGGGCGCTCCGCTGATCGTGGAGGTGCGCGGAGGTCGGTCGGAGGTCGGAAAGATGGTGGATGACATCTGGGTTTTCACCAAACCTTGGAGGTACCATGGTAAAACCAACGAGAAATAGAGATTTCATCAACCATCAACGAAAAAACGTTCTTTAGCGAAGAAACGAATGGATTGAATCAAGAAGAATTGTTGGATGTGATAATTATTATGATGATATATTGGGATGGAATGATGATGAATGATGATTCAATGAGAGCGGTGATGTAGTATTGGTAAACCAAGTGGCTTTGATAGTTTCATACATTTTGAAACTGTAACTTTTCGTTCGAAATCTACATGGAAGATGAGTGATACTGATCATGAAATTGGCCTCACTGGCAGGCAACGTTTTGAGGGTGTGTTCTCCAGGGCTTGTCATTGTGGAGATCAATTTTCTTGTTTCCGATGAAATGGAAACCCATATTTGACATATCCTGGAAACTTCTTTCAACATGGGATGATGATCCTTAAGTGATTAGCCTGCCATGTGAGCCTGGCTTAGCAGGAATTTCGGGGATGGGTGGATGTTCCCAAGGATTTCACATTGAAAATTATACTTTGTATAACCATTCTCTTAAGAATTTCAGCTATGTGCATATTATATGGACTTTTTTGTTTTGCTTAGTCTTGTTTTTTCATGTGTATCACAGGTACTACTGGTGCACTGCTAGTTTGGGTTGTCAGTCTCTGGGACTTTGGACTTTTTATACATTTTTTTTTTACAATTTTCCTGTGTGTGTGTGTTTGCATGTAAAGATATATTTGTATATATATATATATATATACACATACATATCTGTATATATTAATATATATATATATACATATAGATAGATGTAATTATACTCTTCATTATATTTATATATATATACACCCATACATACATACATACATATATATATATATATACATATAGAGAGAGAGAGAGACTTGGTGCCCAGCCCCTGGTCCAGGTGGAAACCGGTATTGTGGTGCCCACCACCGTGCCACAAGGCCTGGGGGGAAAGGACCATCGGTCCAGGCCAGGTCCAGCGATATCCAAGTGGCATGGGCATGGAAAATCCCTGATTCATGAAGGTTCTAATGGGAACATATGGGAAAATCATCTAGAATTGATGGATTTTCCATTGCCACGTTTGATTCATAGAGGCTATGCAACAAAGTTAACCAAAAAATTAGGATTCAACCAATGATTTAGTGGTGATTTCATGGGATCTAATGAGGATTTGATTCGTTAAACCAACCATTTCATGGACATTCACGTAGTTTCCTGTCCTCCGACTGATGGTTCCATTTCATGGAAAGATAGGAGGCCGCAGGGCATCCAACATAGCAGTTCGAACACTGGTGCTCGGAACCTACGTTCATGGAAATTCAACCACTGCCCTCCCAGGGTGACCCGCCAAAGAATGAGGGTGTATCAACCACCGAAAGCCATTCACAAGGACATTATGAATCATCTACTACTGCGGGGATCACCTTGCGGAAGGGGGATATAAGAAGTTGGTTCATGAACACCACTATAACTATGGATGAGTTATGATATAGAATTACATATGTACCCCATATTCCCTCGCTAGCCCAGTTGAAAACCAAGTTACCTAGCTCCTTTTCTCTGCAAAGTTAGGGGAACACCATGGAACACCACTAAATCCAATGGTTAATCATTTTCGTTAAAAGAACACTTTTTGGGGTACCCCATGTTCAGACACCCAAATTGTCTTGATTTTAGATCTTTCTTGAAGGAAGTCATTGTCTCCTGCAACTTTCTCAAGTTTACACATTTGTTGAGAGTCAAGTAGTTGATATTTTAAGATCACTAGCCTCATACAGTATGCAACTAGCATCAATGTCTATGTATACAATATAAAAGTTATGAAAGATGAAAGTCAAGTCAGTTCATGACACTCAAAATCTATGAGATCCCATTGTTTGACAGATGAACCTCCACTTTTGTACCAGTTTTTTTGCGGTTCATCAACGGGGCAAACTGATGGGTGAGTCCTGACCTTCGCCTCGCCGAGGCGCCTATCCTGGCGCATTGGCTTGCTTGCAGCGCTAGGCGCGCCCGAGCCTCTGATGACCCAGCACTTGGTGCAGTTCCTGTGAAAAAAACTGGATCTATTCCACCGGTTCCAGTCTGGATTTCTGGTTACATTCCAAATTCTGGTGTTGTGTCGGAAAAGCATGGTTATGCACACAGATATCCAGGATAAAAGCCCAACTAAGACACCCCCGTGGATGAAGATGGCGCCCGGTTTTCCAGGAGCTGCACAGCACATCGTTTCGACATCGTTCTCCAGTGATGGGAAGCGCTGCGCATGGAGAACGGCCTGGAAAGGTGGAAATCACTCAGAATGGATTGCTATTTTGGAATGGGTCAAAATCTATTGTATAATATACCCTCTGGCAATCAAACATGGAAATGGAAAATCCACCATTTTGTTCGATGATTTTCCCATTAAAACCTCCATTTAGTTCGGGGATTTCCAATTGCCACGTTTGATTACTGGAGGGTAATATATATATATGACTGTTTCCATATTTTGGGGAATAATTCGAGGGTACCCAGAATGGTGCCAAGGTACTCATAGCCATGTGATACATTGGGAATTTTGGTTTAAAGATCCGAATTTTGGAGTTGTTTTTAGCAAATCGAAGCCAGAACAGCATCCTTGAATCCCTGATCAGCAGTCCACATCATGTGAACTTCTGAACCAAGCACTATCCAGTTTGAGCTTCTCAGTTAGGTCCAATGACACATAACTTGGACCCTCGTGCTGCCCGGATTTTTATCACCGCCGCATGATACCTAAAGTGGTCATGCGGTTTTGGCTCAACTCCCTGCTGGTTGATGGTAAAAAATGTGGCAAAAACTGGATTCATCCCAAGACCTCAGAAACCTGCCCTCAACCAGCCAAGAAGGATTTCGAGAAATGTCCCGATCTGGATTCGGCCTCTTTTTTGGGGGCTACCGCAGAGGCAGCTGATGGCTCACAAATCAATTTGATTTCTGATAATTTTGCCTAGCTATGGTATAGATTGTATAGATGGTCCGATTTTTCAGATAAATTTCCTATGAAATTGAAAATGATGATGTTCCATGGAAAACTCTGAAACTACTGGAGGATAATTTTGGAAATTGCCTGGATTCCAAATGAGAATTGTATCCTTGTCCAGGGCTCTCAGATGATACACTCGTCGGGGATCCCAATCATCCAAAACCGTCCTTTGGAGTATGATTTGTGACCCCTAAACCAAGCAATTTACGACGGAATTAGCTTTTCAAACAAGTTACGGTAGCGTCTTCAGAAGCTGGAACAGATCAGGGCAGATGGTTTGCCGCGACGGTCTGTGCTTCCTGATCTAAGAAGTGACTTGTGACTTGTTGATCATAGCCTTGAAGATGGTAGCAGACTGTGGCTGCAAGTTGTGTCGTGCATTTTTGCTCTTGGGTTCCCTTTGGGAGCAATGGGATGAAAAAAAAACGATGATGCAGATAGTCCCTTCCAGGGTTTCATTCAGGTTTCATGTGGCCCGGAAAAAGCACGGTCCACTCGTGGTGAAGTGATCAACAAAAACCCACCTTTGTTCCAAGTAAACCTGAACTTCTTGGGTAGGTTCCCTTACGACTTATCCTTTGTGGCCGTAAATGGGGAATCCGAAGAATCAGATGCTACCCAGCTGATATTAACTGGCTAGTGGTTCCAAATATTTTTTTTTTCCAGCCATATTTGGGAGGATGGTCTCCAATGATGTTTGTATCATTATAGTACTTTTCAATCGGGGTTGAATGTTATCACTGAATCCTTTAGGAGGTTTGGTCGAATATCCATTTGTTCAAGCTACAGATTTGACATGTCGGAAAAGGCTCCATGGAGTTCCCAGCAAAACATCCGACCATCATCGGTGTCCAAACAATGGCACTTGGCGGTCTGGACCTGGGGCCCCCCGTCCTGGTATGATATGATCATGGAGACAGAAGGCTTCTGTGAAGGTCATATTCTAAGTCTATGTTGGTGTCCATCTCACTGGATAGGTTGAAGAGAAAACCTTGGGCGGAAACCATGCTGTTTTCATTTGTGTTCTCATGAAAATGTAGGGTTTTTATTCATCCTCAATCCCATCCATTGACCATCAGCTTCCATGTTGGCGATTTGTTTCCCGCATGTTTCCCGCTTTGTTTCCCTGTTCACATGTAATCAGTTGGGAGCTTAGCTTACCCCATGTTCAATCACATCCCACATCCTATCAAGTTATCAAGTTGGTTGCATATCCCATAGTACATCACCAGTAACCATATATACATCCCACATAAACATCCCAGCCATACGCCATTTTTCAGTATATAACAGCTCCACCAAAAAAAACATGAATTGAATAGAACCATTGAAAACCCGCGACATTCAGACATTATTGTCATGTTGTCCCCATCTGGGAAACATGGTTCTATCTCCAAATTTCAGTTTCTCACCCGGTCTTCAGTACATTCCGCCTGGTAAGATGCTGGGCCATGGTTGGGGCCCCGAACACTGGAATTGACGCTGTCATGCTGAGAAAAGAACTGCTCTGCTTTGAACTGCCGTGGGCCCGATAACATGTGTATATACTTTGTTAGGTATGTTTGATTTGACAATTCTGAGTAAACACCCCCATGTTCCGCAGATTGATTGGGAAGATGACATATGGTCATGTATCACCGAAGATGGTGACATATCACCCGACGATGTTGACGAACTCTCCTTCTTGCAGTGTTTTGTTTGTACGAGCATCATTTAAGTTTCAAGATAATGTGGGAATGCAGTTGAGTCGCTCGAAACCTCAATTCTGCGCACCTCATCAATGGCCCAAGAACAGTGGTGGTAATAGGACAGCAAGTGACTATCATGCTGGGGTTCACCTCAGTTCACCTGGGTTGTTTCGGCCTAGGCAATCTATGATCCTCAAGGCTGCCACCATTTCATGAGATCTTAGGGTCCCTCAAACATCTGAAATCTATACAATGTGGCCCCCCCTACTTCGAAGTTGGTTTATAAACCGCATGAACTATATAGTTATAGGTATCATAAACCATAGTTATTGGACTTACAAAACAACTTAGCTATCTTGGGGGCCCCACATTGTAGGCATTGCCCACAACCATTTAGCAGTGGTTGCGCTGGCGCTTCCTGGGTCACCAATTTGTCTTCGAATGGGACAAAGGATCGGTCTCTGGGCTCAACTCTGTGGCTAAAGCCTGACTTGCGCACACTGTGTATCTTCCTACCAGGAGAAGGACAAACTATTGATATCTCTATAATCATGATATATGATATAGGTAATTTATCATATTAAACTGTTGAGTTTTGAAACTGACCTGGTTGATCTCAACAGTGACCTGAGCATGTCGTCAGAATGACGGTGACGGCACCTGACAAGACGGCCGTAGCTGGGATGATCCCAAGGTACCTTAACAACCTGGTTGTTTGTTGTTTGCGTTTGTGGCTACGATGCCCAGGTATCTTCAGCCATTGATTATCACTGATTTGAAGGGTATATATATATATATGTTATGATTTATCCGTGCAAACACTGGTAGTTGTCCAATCGTCACTAATAATAAACCTCCAATTGGAATGAACTATACCATCCATTTCTGGCAAACTTGGGTTTTGTGTACGATTATAGGAGCCATTGCTGTAAAAAAATACTTTCCCATGCTTGGTCGTGAAATTCATTTGATCAACGGCCAACCCAAGACTTCGCAAACCAGGCTGTGTTATGTCTTTTGATCGTCGCGACTGGTTTCAGCAACTCTTTGGGTTTCAGGAGGCGGGATGCAAATGTTCAGCCGAACTTGTTAGAGAACACTTCCATTCCATCCACTGATCTGGCTAAATTAGAAGGACCGAACCCTACGACCTCACCGAAATGAAAGTGTACGGGGGGAAACTGTGGCAGGTCATGTTAATTATTCTAGTTCACTGATTTAGAAAGCTGCTTGATAGTTGTTTTTTTTAAGATTGTTGTTCTAAAAAGATCAGCCCTACCATGATGATCCCAATTGACAATTGATCCCAATTGGCTATAGAATGTTACATTTTTTGATGGGTTAAAAAGGTTAAAAACAACAGCTAGTAATCATTCCCCTTCTGAACGACCAGCAGTCTGGATCTTTGGCGAAGACGGAAGACGCTAATTCAGCGTGAGCATGGACCCAGCAACAAGGAACACCAAATTGAAAGCATCCAACACAAAACACAGGTTTCGATTTAGAGCCTGGTTGATATCAATAGTTTTGAAGGGATTACATTAAATGTTGCCGATCGAAGCAATCAAGAGTAAGGATGGAGGGTGCTTAGATGGGATTTGAGGTTCACAGAATGATAGTGAACTGGGCAGACTCCAAGATATCCAAGGACATATGCCTACTAGAGATTATAAGAGATTATAAGCCACTTGCCATGTACGAAATCCATATGGATCAGCCATCCCCTTGTCACATGCCGACAGTTGCCTAGGCAAAATAGCAAGCAACTTGGGACGACATGCCACTCGGGTTGACAATTTTTGACCTTTTTTTCCAAGAGCCATGTTTCACAGCCAGCATCGATGCTGGTATGTTTTTGGAACCTTGCCTGGAACATGTATTTTTTCTCAAAAGTTCGGTCCATTGATGGTTCCCAGATCCAAAGAATCCAAAAGGCCCCCACAACATCAGTAGAAACATGATTCGACATGAATCAGCCTGGGTGCCAAAATAGCAGAACGCATCCCCCTGATTAATGGCGCAAGCCACAAGAAATCATAAGTTGGAACAACACCTTAACCCCCCCTTGGGTCGAAGAGCGTTTTTTTAGGCATCACATGTTGAATCGAACAGCCCAACTTCATCACACTGTACTTGATGTTCTGTTCTTCTCAGTTTTTTGGTACATGTCTAGAGTCTAGTTCGGAAGCATCTAAATGGCAGATTCGGGAGGTGGACTATGACCAGACAAAGAAGATGCTGAAAGTTGAAGATGACGGGGACAAACCTGGAATGCTCGTTCTAAAGAGTTTGGCCAATGGGTCTCTCGGATTCTTTTGATTGTGGAGGGATGCCGTCGGTACTGATGAACTTCCACTATCATTCCTACAATCCTACATGGACCGGTAAAAAACACAAGGCAATTGGGTTCTTCTCGGGTAAGAGGAGTGTACTGGGTTCCAGATCCATTATTACATTCATTCGCAGCATTTTCGGAGGTTTTATTATTGGTCATATTGGTCTCCAAGTTTCATCCAGGTTCCATTCTCAGGTTCTTTCTTGTGCCAAGTTGACATTGGTGGTATGCAGGATGGGATTGCTGATCCAGAAATTTCATCCACAAAATTTCAGTTTCCCCGACTTGGATGGGAACAATTTACAGGAACCCAATAAGAACAGTTTTGTCTATTGTAGTCGCCCCAGTTCTTAAAGGACAGCCAATGAGGCTTCATCATGGTCCATGGTTTCAGGATGTTGCAGGTTGACAGTTGGAAGGAAATCCGGCCGGAAACCCTCCGGTAATCAAACATAGCAATTGGAAATCCTCTATAAATGCAGGTTTTAATGGGAAAATCCCCTATAAATGGTGGATTTTCCATTGCCATGTTTGATTACCAGAGGGTAACCCTTGAACCGATCCACTCTGCGAACTTCCCAGTTTTCTTCCTGCCAAGTCGACGCAGGGCGTCTTTTCGCATTGGCCATTTCGAGACGCCTAGCCTCGGTGAACTGAGGTCCAAGGCGGGGCTTGTGGATGATGGGGTTCTGGTTGGGGGAGACCCTCATTTGAAAGAGACCTTACTGTTAAGACCAGATCTTGGTTTGGGAACATCTAACTAACCCAACAGACCAGCACGACCAGCCATGTTCTCTGGGATGTACATCTTCCACACACGCGATTTCGGTGAAACCAATGGACTTGGGCTACCTCGATCTTGGTTGCAACACCAGGGGGGTTTCCATAAATGGGGATACCCCAAATAGATGGTTTAGAATGGAAAATCCTCATAAAATAGATGATTTAGGGGCACCCCCATTTTAGGAAACCTCCATATAAAAGATGTTTCAGCAACAGAATCTCAGCTTTGCAAAATCCAAGCATCGGCACGACCGTCGCGCTTTGGCTCGTGAGCTGCGTGTGCAGCTGGTAGTTCCAGAGGATTTTTTCGAGAGACCAGAAGCAAGGAGTGTTTGCGGACAATTGGTCGCTCGATGAGAGTCATTCCTTTGAGGTTGCGAGGGCGTTTTCAAATGGTGAGTGTTTCAAATAGCTGTGCGTTATATATAATGTAAATGTGTGTGTGTGTGTCTATCTGTGTATATATATATATATATATACATATATATATGTGTGTGTGTGCGTATATGTCTATATTTATTTATATTTATATGTATATATATATATATTTATTTATTTATTTACACATAACATACATATTTATGTATATGTATCTCTATGAGATACATACAGAACAAAACATAATATAACATTACAAAGCATAAGATAACATCAATACGTCCATTACATACATTGCACTTACATTACCATTAACATTACATTACCTTACATTAGATTACATTCCGTTACATTACATTGCATTGCATTACATTACATACACACTTACACACATATACACACATACAGGGTACCAATGGACCCACAGAATTCATGATTGTAGATATTGCAGCATTTGCACCTTAAACATCCTTTAATCCCTCATTTTTGATCATGTGTTGTATTCAGTGGCAATTAATTCATGTTGAGCCTCTCCCAAATCAGGTAATTCTTGATGTCCGAAGCAAGTCGTTCCGTTGCGGATCCTAATGGAAGTGAATCAGCTTCATCAGCTTCTACACTCACAGGCGAGGGGTGAGAGATAAGTAGTGATGCAAACATGGGATGTATCACAGCCGGTTTGCTGGTCGTAAGCTTTTTACTTTCCATCCTGCCTATGGTGATCCCGCTGATTTTAGTTGATATGTCAGTAGGGTTAAAACATGTTAAAACCACCAGCCAATCATTTCCTACTTAGGTCTCCTCGACTCTTCACTTATAGGGATTGATCGGGATTAATGGGTCCATTTAGTGTTTATTTTGTGGGGGTGACTTTTGGGGGATACCCATGGGTTTCCATGATCCTATGAATTCCTTTGATAGTTCATACTAAATCATAAGAGGTCACAAAGATGAGGCACCTGCAAGCTAGTCTGTACATCTGGGCATGGAAATTAGGTCCAAATGTCAACACCACAGGTTCTCAGTATCTCTAGTACACCATTGGGTATGTCCACCTCCATTTTTGAGATGCCTCTCCCCGAAGTGATTCATGGTGCATTCGGTACGAATGGCTTGACTTGTTATTAAAGTCAGTGGGCCTGGGTGGAGGAAGTGTCTGCCCAACCTCACCAGATCATTAATGATTACAAGGACTGCAACGGGAACCCCACAGAATCCAGATCCTAAATTCAGGTTGATGAAACATCATAATTCAGCCGGATTGATCAGATTGGAAGCGGTCAATCCTGGAGGATGGGTTCTACGTGTGAACGAGAGTCTTCGGGATGTCGCCGAGAAAGAAACCATGCAGTCGTCGGGGCAGTCTGGACACTCTGGATCAGATGAGGAGAGGAAGGCCGTGATTCAGGAGGACCTTCCAGATTCAGCCCCTGAGGAGGATGCTCATCAAGACTATCATCATGATGTTCAAGATCGCACAGAGCTTCCTTGCCTCTTCCATTCCTACCTCACCAGATGTGCCAAGGGGCAGCACTGCAAATTCTCTCACTCCATCCATGCGGATGAGGTGAGAGTTCCGGCAGCGAAGACGCGCCGTGGCCATGCGCGCAATCGCATCAAGAAACGGCTGACGCAGCATTTCAACGCAGAAAATCTCTATGAAGTACACGAGCATCTTCAGAAGGAAGCACAGCAGGACTCGTATGCCAAAGAGTTGATCAGATTCTCGGAGCTGATTTCAGCCAGGGGACCATTCGGTTTTCAAGTCCTGGAATGAGACATAAAGGACATGGACTGAACATCGGGAGACATCTACACTCCGAAAAAAGCGTTTCAAATATGTTCAAATATCTGAATTCCTGGATGTATTCGAAACATCCCTGCTTGGCAGCCAGGATTGTTTCATAGTTTCAACTTCCATGTGATAGATTCTGATAGATGGTATTGATCTTTCTGCTGGGTGTAATGCCACATGATGCAACAATGATGCCCTCTCTTGGAGAAGTATTGGGTGCTGGAAAATTCATTGTGTACATGCAATGTTTCTGTTTCATTCTGTTTCCAAACTGCGATTTGGGTTCCAAAATTTGGTTTGTTGTCTTCACGTGTCTCCACTATATTCCTATTTTTTGTTGGGTCAATTCCTATTGTTTTTTTCATGTCAATTCAATTGCTTGATATTTTTTTGCATGTGCTTGTTGGTCAGATTCCCATTTTGGTCCGATATGTTTGATCACCAGAGGATACGACTCGTCCCAGGAAGGCATTTGACTGCGATAGCAAGTTCCTCCACAGAAGAGCACCTTGAGTTGTGAGGCAACTGATCAATGTCAGCCGCAAAGGCTGGTAGTTCCTGCCACATGGGTATGGGTTGAAACTATTAATGAACATTATCCCACCAAATGAATGGCTTCATACTAAGAGTTGACCAGTATTTTGTGGGTCATTGGTGTCCCAATTTTGACCCATCCCCACAACCATCGGCTTATCAACGGCCCAATGGCGGGGGGGTTAAGTAGAACCAAAGTTCGACATGCATTCACATGGATCAAGTACCCGTTTCAAGCATGTTTCTATAAGATGCAATCTGTTGGATTTGTGTATTTGTACTGAGATGTGGACTGACCGATGGGTATGGATCAAAACTTCGTACTCGTTACCCCCCAAGAAAGAGATAGTCGTCACTACCCGGTGACGTAATTCACGACAATCCAAAAATCGATTAATCTGTGTCTGCCAGAGTCCGGACTGATCAGCACTCTCAATGTGCAGAGGACTGATGCCACTTCTTGTGTGGTTGGAAGAAGTGCCTATGAGTCACTGCCAATTGCATTTCGATTAAGTATACATACATACATACATAATACATACATACATACATACATACATACATACATACATACATACATACATACATACATACATACATACATACATACATAC
>BGPT01003359.1:675-23193 GCA_003297045.1 Symbiodinium sp. clade C Y103 | reverse complement strand
ACAGACAGACAGACAGACAGACAGACAGACAGACAGACAGACAGACAGACAGACAGACAGACAGACAGACAGACATACATACATACATACATACATACACTGCATTCGTACATACATACATACATACATACATACATACGTACATACATACATACATACTTACTTACTTACTTACATACTTACATACTTACATACTTACATACTTACATACTTACATACTTGCATACTTGCATACTTGCATTCTTGCATACTTGCATACTTGCATACTTGCATACATATGTATATATATATATATATATATGAGACACTTGATTTTGCAGAATCATGGGTGAGCATTTGCCGATATTTGCCGGCTAGCTTGACAGCTTGACAGCACTGGCGCTTATTATAGAGAACTGTCCAACAGCAATCACTGACGGGCAGGAGCTTTGGAGAAGCGTCAATTTTCAATAGATGAATCAGTCTTACAACTGAACCCAAGTCCAGCCTGACATCCTATGACATGTTTCAGTTCTATGCTCAAGGCCTGATAGGATCGTGTGCATTATAGGTCTCCTAACTGCCTCATTTGTGGCAAACATGTGAGTCACAGATGTCCCGCCCCCACCAATTGGGGGGGTAAGCTTTCATGTTTAGGAACAATTGGCAAGAACCAAATCGGCACAAAGTTCATTGTTTCTTGATGGATGTCGCCGTATGTTGAACCCCATCCATATGTATCATGTAATTATCATGTATACCTCTACCTCATCGCCGGTCATCAACGGAAGCCATTCAAGCTCTAGGATTCCTCCTTTGCATCTTGAGTCAAACTATTGGCGTAGTGGAAAATGGGAGGAAAACACGTTTTTTTGATTCAGTTTGTAAATTGCACATGTTTAAGCTTTACACAACCAACTGAATGTTTTTGCGGCAGCTAACTTCCACAATTCTATCATTGTGGTGCTCCAAAATGTTCACTTCTTCCAGTCCTCTCGTTCCTTGCAGCGCACAGCCAGTCGCATGACGGTGCTGAAGCGAGTGAGCTTTCGTGTGGAACTACGCCACATACGTATTTTACTTTTGGTCCAAAGCCAAGCAATCCGACGACAGTTCTCATTTTATCGGGTCTTGTTGTGACATGTTGTGACGCCCCACACGGGAGCCTTCGCGTCGTCCCTGAGCCATGTCGCTGGTACTTCTGCAGTCAGTCTAATGACGGCACAGTTTGGATTTTTAGTATTTGATGTCGTGGAAACCCTACAGACGTTTGTTCACCAAGTAGCAAGTGTCCTGAAGATCTTGCAACGCTTTGCCGCTGCCCAACATGAGGGGTGCCTTCCCTCTCACTTTCAGGGATTTCACCATCTAGAATCGTCACTTCAACTAGACTTCAGGAGTTCACTGGTGATTTGACACATTTTGACACAAACATCACAAACCTTCCAACACCAGGAGCGTGTATCAGAGGGAGGCAGCCGGCAGCTATAGCTGAGGCGCCGCAGAGATGATGTTGACCGCGCGGTTTCAGCAGTTCCCGCCCGTTTTCACACCGTGGTGATGGCACTTGGCTGAGGAATTCCCATTTTTCATGGGAAACTCATGAGAAGGTCACCTCCAAAGCATTCTGATTTTGATGGGAAAATCATCTCCCAGGCGGAACTCATCTGCAAGGGGATCTTCCACTGCCGAGTCACGGAGTTGCCATAGGGAAATGCATCTATGACGGATCAGCTATCAGCTGTATCCCAGATAATGTCCAGATATGCCAGATCTTCGCAATGCACGCAATTCCAGTACAGTGTGAGCAGTTCCAGTTGTGACACCACCGCCCGCCCAGAGAGAGATGCGCAAAAATGAAAGACGGCTGGGTGCCTGAACATGGGGCATTCCCCCAAAAAGGCCAATTACGACATTTTGAATATGTTGATTACCCTGTGGTAAACTAACAGTTTGCTATTGAACATGGCCATAGAAATAGTGGATTTTCCCGTGAAAAATGGTGATTTTCCACAGCCATGTGCCTGTTTACCAGAGGGTAAGCATTCGATTTGTGGCATACATGGTATGCCCCATGTTTGGTCGGGCAGGCTATGGCGATGGTGAGTTCATGGAGAAGACCATGTGGTTTTTTGGGTGTCTAGCCCGAGTAGTTTTAAGATGTTGAGATAAACATTTCTATTATAATATCTATTAGAAATATATAACTATTATTGTAAATTTTCATTATAATAAATTTCTATTATTACAAATAAACTATTATACTATCTATTAGTAGCTATTACTCTATTTTAATCCATCGATATCGATCACAATATATCGATATCCGTCTTGCATCTAGTTCCGCATAATTCATCTATCTCTTAAGCTATCCCTTAAAGCGCACAGACATACTTTACATATATAAATATATACCATATATATATATATTATTGTGTATATATATATATATGTGTGTGTGTACAAGATTACTATTCTTGGCACTTGAAACGGTCTATGAGAGCAGTGTGCTGGGGTCACCTTTCTCCTTGACTCGAGAGACGAGTTGGTCCCAATCTGGTACCCGCCATTGGTAAGGGATATCTGAGCGCCGAAACTCAAGCGGAAAGGCTAAATATAAATATAAATATAAATATAAATATTATATATATATATATTTGGTCCAATTATAACGACCTCACTGCGACCTCACTGGAATGATGGTTAGTAATGGAAGTCATCCCCAAATGGTCTTATTTCAGACTAGTGAAATATGATGTTTCAGAAACTTAGAAGTGGGTTTTGGCTACCTCCATCTTGAACAACACCCATTATAAGATGTTTCAGCAACAGAATCTCAGCTTTGCAGTCACCCGTCACCCAAAATGCAAGCATCGGCACGACCGTCGCGCTTTGGCTCGTGCGCTTTTTTTGTGCGGCTGGTAATTCCAGAGAATTATTTTCGAGAAAACAGATGCGAGAAGAATGTGCCATGGCTGCATGAAGGGCCTGTTAACCCTTGTTGGGTCATGCTTAGGAGTGCTACTACGAGGGCCTTCATGGGATAGTGATCGGATATGATCGGATAGTCCTTTCTACCAGTGCTACCAACCACGATCAGTATAGTCAACTCAAAATTGTCCGAAACTGCTGAGCTTCCATCATGACAAGAGGATACAATTGCGAGTTTCCTTGGGCCTCTCTCCCTCTCTCCCTGTCCAGAACCTCACAATGTTCACATCCATCTGCAAAAGATGAGAACCAAAGTGTCCAAACTCACAACATGTTTGTCACCTCTTCAGCAAGTTATTCCAAAAACACATTCTTGTTTGCTGACAATTGGCCACTTTCTGAGAGTCATTCGTTTCAGGATGCGAAGGCGTTTTCAGATGGTGAGTGTTTCAAGTAGCTGTGGCTTCACACACACGAAGTCATGTTTTGTAGATACTTGTAGTGCTTACATCTAAAACATCATTTAATATCATTATTCAATCCTTCGTCTTTGATCATGTTTAGCATTCAACCACCGCTTTCTGTGGCAATTTATGTTGAACGACTCCCAAATCAGGTAGTTCTTGATGTCCGAAGCAAGCCGTTCCGTGGCGGATCCTAATGGAAGCGAATCAGCTTCATCAGCTTCTACACTCACAGGCGAGGGTTGAGAGATAACTAATGATGCAAACATGGGATGTATCACAGCCGGTTTGGTGGTCGTAAGTTTTTTACTTCCCACTCTACCTATGGTGATCCCGATGATTTTGGTATTTCACTCGGCTCAAAAACATGTTAAACTCACCAGCCAATCATGTGCTGCTTAGGTCTCCTTGACTCTTCACTTATAGGGATTGATGGGGATTAATGGGTCCATTTAGTGTTTATTTTGTGGGGGTGACTTTTGGGGGATACCCATGGGTTTCCATGATCCTATGAATTCCTTTGATAATTCATACTAAATCATGAGAGGTCACAAAGATGAGGCACCTGCAAGCTAGTCTGTACATCTGGGCATGGAAAGTAGGTCCAATGTCAACACCACAGATTCTCAGTATCTCTAGTACACCATTGGGTACGTCCACCTCCATTTTTGAGATGCCTCTCCCCCAAGTCATTCATGGTGCATTCGGTACGAATGGCTTGACTTGTTATTAAAGTCAGTGGGCCTGGGTGGAGGAAGTATCTGCCCAACCTCACCAGAACGTTGATGTTTACAAGTACTGCAACGGGAACCCCACAGAATCCAGATCCTAAATTCAGGTAGATGAAACATCATAATTCAGCCAGATTGGATATTGCTGGCTGTCAGTCCTGGAGGATGGGTTCTACGTGTGAACGAGAGTCTTCGGGATGTCGCCGAGAAAGAAACCATGCAGTCGTCGGGGCAGTCTGGACATTCTGGATCAGAGGAGGAGAGGAAGGCCGTGATTCAGGAGGACCTTCCAGATTCAGCCCCTGAGGAGGATGCTCATCAAGACTATCATCATCAAGATGTTCATCAAGATCTTCAAGATCGCACAGAGCTTCCTTGCCTCTTCCATTCCTACCTCAGCAGATGTGCCAAGGGGCAGCACTGCAAATTCTCTCACTCCATCCATGCGGATGAGGTGAGAGTTCCGGCAGCGAAGACGCGCCGAGGCCATGCGCGCAATCGCATCAAGAAACGGCTGACGCAGCATTTCAACGCAGAAAATCTCGATGAAGTGCATGAGCATCTTCAAGAGGAGGCAAAGAAGGACTCTTATGCCAAAGAGTTGATCAGCATCTTGGAGCTGATTTCAGCCAGTCGGGGACCATTCGGTTTTCAAGTCATGGAATGGGACATAAAGGACATGGACATACATGGACTGAACATCGGGAGACATCCACACCCCTAAAGCATTTCAAGTATGTTCAAGTATATCTGAATACCTTCGTATTC
The DNA here is from genome assembly GCA_003297045.1 of Symbiodinium sp. clade C Y103. NCBI lineage: Eukaryota > Dinophyceae > Suessiales > Symbiodiniaceae > Cladocopium > Cladocopium sp. clade C. The sequence continues at coordinate 18,320 of BGPT01003359.1, read as the reverse complement.
TCTATCACTTGTTTGGCAGGATTGTTTCGTGGTTTCAACTTCCATGTGATAGATGGCTTCGATCTTCCTGTTGGGGCGTGATGCAAGATGATGCAGCAATTGTGCCCTCATATACCCTCTCGTAAAGAAATATTTCGTGCTGGAAAATTCCCCGCGTACAGTTTCTGTTTCCAAAACGCGTTTTCCGATCCAAAATTGGTTTGTTGTCTCCACCATATTAATTTTATTTGTTGGGCAAATTGTCAATTGCTTTATATCAACGCAATTTTGCATAGTTTTGCTGGTCAGATTCCCATTTTGGTCCGATATGTTTGATCACCAGAGGGTATGACTCGTCCCAGGAAGGCATTTGACTGCGATAGCGACTTCCTCCACAGAAGGGCAACTTTGGTTGTGAGGCCACTGATCAATGCCAGCCGCAAAGGTTGGTAGTTCCGGCCACACGGGTACACCCCCGGAGGTATGGGTCGAAAATGGATCGCAAAATTTTGAATGAAGATTGCCCCACGATTTCATATTCAAAGTTGACCAGTACTTTGTGGGTCATTGGTATCCCAATTTTTGACCCACCCTCACAACGACGGCCTATCAGAGGCCAATGGCTGGGGGGGTTTCGTAGAAGCAAAGTTCGACATCTATTCACATGGATCAATCACCTATTTCAAGCATGTTTTGATATGATATGATGCAATCTGTTGGATTTTGATGGATTTTGCGTATTTGTACTGAGATGTTGACTGACGGGTATGGATCAAAACGGGGTGTTGGGCACCGCCCCCGACAAAGAGATAGTCGTCACTGCCCGGTGACGTAATTCGCAACGATCTAAAAATCAATCAATCTGTGTCTGCCAGAGTCAGGACTGATCAGCACTGAAAGGACTGATGGCCACTTCTTGTACGGCTGGAAGACGTGCCCAAGAGCTACTGCCAATTGCACTTTGATTGTATATATACATATAATTTATATAACTCCATACATACATATACATGCATATTGCAGACTCTTGGATGATCATTTGCCGGCTAGCTGGATAGCATTGGCGATTATCAGAAAGGTTCTTTGGAGAAGCATCAATTTTCAATAGATGAACCAGTCTTACAACTGAAACCGAGCCCAGCCTGACATCCTATGACATGTTTTAGTTCTATGCTCAAGGCCTGATAGGATCGTGTGCATTATAGGTCTCCTAACTGCCTCATTTGCGGCAAACATTTGAGTCACAGATGTCCCGCCCCCACCAGTGGGGGAGTAAGCTTCCATGTTTTGGAAGAACTGGCTAAAGAGAACCAAAGCGGCACAAAGTTCATTGTTTCTTGATGGATGTCGCTCTATGTTGAACCCAATCCATATGTATCATGTATAGCTGTACCTCATCCTTCCCCGGTCATCAACGGAAGCCATTCAAGCTCTAGGATTCCTCCTTTGAATCGTGAGTCAAACTATTGGCGTGGTGGACAATGGGAGGAGAGCCATCGTTTTGATTCACTTTGTAAATTGCCTTTACACAACCAAGTGAATGCTTTTGCCGCAGCCAACTTCCACAATTCTATACATTGTGGTGCTCCGATATGTGTTCACTTCTTCCAGTCCTCTCGTTCCTTGCAGCGCACAGCCAGTCGCATCGCCAGTGCTGAAGCGAGTGAGCTTACAGTGAGTTTACGTGTGGAACTTCACAATACCTCACGTTATTGTTGCTCTAAAGCCAAGCAATCGGACCACAGTTCTCATTTGTTGGGTCTTGTTGTGACACCTGACACTGGAGCCTTCGCATCATCCCTGTACTTCTGCAGTCAGTCTAATGACGGCACAGATTGAAATTTGAGTATTTGAATGCATTTGATGTCGCAGAAAGCCTGCAGACATGTGTTCGCCAAGTCGCAAATGTCCTGAAGACTTTGCAACGCTTTGCCGCTGCCCAACATGAGGTTCTTTTTCCCCTCTACTCACTTTCATCGGCAAGTGATTCAACCATCCAAAATCGGGACTTCAACCAAACTTGAGGAGTTCACTGGTGATTTGACACAAACATCACAAACTTTCAACTAGAGGTTTGTGTATCAGAGTGAGGCAGCTGGCAGCCAGTGCCGCAGCTTTTTGTCGGGGCCCCCTCTGTGATCACACTTGGCTGAGGAATCCTGCTTTTCATGGGGAACTCATGGAAACTCATTGGAAACTCATGGGAACATCACCAAAGAATTCTGATCTTGATGGGAGAATCATCTTAGCATCATCTTACAAGGGGATCCTCAACTGCGGAGTTGCCCAGAGCGGAATCCACCGACTAAAGGATCAGCTGTATCCCAGATATGCCAGTGCTTTGTACTTCACGCAATTCCAGTACAGTCTCAGCAGTTCCAGATGTGAAGCCACGGCCTAGAGATGCGCAAAAATGAAAGACGGCTGTGTGCCTGAACATGGGGCATTCCCCAAAATGGCCATTGCGACATTGTGTATATGTTGATTGACCATGATTAAACACAAGATTTGGGGCAAACAAACGGTATACCCCACCTTTTTTTCGTAAGCCCTGCCATGGCTTGGCTTTGGAGAAACATGAGGCCAAGGTTTATCCCCCAAGTAGTTTTAAGATGTTTTAAAGTTTCCACCCCAAACAAATAAACTATCAATCTATGCATTAATCTATCGATATGATCGATATCGATCATAATCTGTTACTCGTAATATTAATCTTACATCTAGTTCCACACAATTCAAAAAGACCATTGTATCTTCCTAAACTTTAAAGCACACAGACAGACACAAACCACACAAACCACACAAACCACACACACACACATACGGGGGTTTCTTAAAATGGTGCATCCCAAAACCAGAGGTTTCAATACTATAGTTGAGTCCAATGACTGGATGATTTGGTGATACCCCCATGACTTAGGAAATCTCCATATTTATATGATATATATATATATACATACGTACATACACATATATGATATATATATATATAATTCTTACATATAAATCATATAAATGTATATTCACCCACTTCTCCCAAAGATGTTGGATGGCACCTCCTTGGTACCAGGTCTTAGACGGCGCAATGAACGCGCTGCCTGGGCGTTTGAAGGTCACCAATGAGACGCCTGGGCGTTTGGATTTCACCAAGAAAAATGGGGACTTTAAATGATCATTTAATGGAATTTACGGGTTAAACAATGGGTTAATAATGAAAAAAAATGGTATTATATATGAGATTTACCCTCTGGTAAACAGCCACATAACTCTGGTTTAAGTATGGAAATTCACCATGCTATTAATGGGAAAATCCACTCTTTCTATGGCCATGGCTTCAATAGTTTTTTCATGTTTTTTGTATGTTTACCAGAGGGCAATCATGAAAAAGTATGGTGCTATGGTGGGATAGATTGGGAATCTACTGCGATTTTGTGTCATCAAGCATGGCTAAGACATTAGCTATTTGAATGGGATATCATGGGAAAATTGCGACAAAATCATCAACTAAATGGGGATATTTTTCAGGGATATAATGGGATAATATGGATTTACTCGGCTTGGTAAGTCTACCGTGGCTGGCTGGAAAGCCATTTTTCTCTGACTGGCAAACTCAACTAGAATTAGGTGAACATAGAGGATTTTCAAAGATAGGTATCTGGATGGCCTGAGAGCGTGTATACTAGTAATGTGGGTAAAGCAATAATTTCTAAACCACCCATTTGGAAATGGTTTATACCACCAGTATATGGTGAAATTGGGGATCGTTTACTATTGTTTTACCAGCATTATATATACCATTTTAATGCTGCTCCTTTAGAAGCGTTGAGAAACCACCAGTTTTTCTTGCAAAAGTTTGGGAGCTTTGCTCCAAGGATTGGCGATGTTGCATTGAAACATGCCCTGCCTGAGAACAGACTGGTTGCTTGGCAGCACCAGGAAGTCAGGTCAGCACTCATTGCGAGTCTTTGCTGTGTAGATTGCAGATACTCTATGTCTAGATATAGATAGATAATTATTGTACGTATATACGATATACCCTATGTTTGTATATATATATATACATATGTACACACACACACACACGCACATATATATATATATATATACATATGTACATATATATATATATATGTGGAAATAGGTGTTACGTATACGCGATTATTTGCATTGGAAAAATGGAATGGCTTAGTACCTACTATACCATATTTTGGAGAGATGAACATCCATCAGTCCCAGCTATTTATTTCGAGGTAAACAAGGGTGCCAGGGCTTTAATTCATATGCATCTATGCATGTTATGATATACTATATATGATTGTTTATTTGTATCTGTATGTATATATATATATTACATGTGTGTGTGTGTGGGCTTAAAAGTCACCTGTAAGCAAGTTGGACTTGGTGCTAAAGCCCTGGATGATTGACATCGAAAGTTTTGCACGGCTAGATACGGGATAAGACAGAATGTACCTAAGAGGATCTGAAATCAATGGGAAAGAAAACTGTGTGTGTTTGTTTTAAAGGCATGATTGAGGATGTCTTGCCGTTCATATTGGTCACCGTCAACGTCTTGTGGAACCATGAGGGGCGTCATTGCATCAAAACCGCACAGACAGTCCCAAGTCAAGTGACATCTGAGTTTTCCAGTGGAGACATTTCACAAGAACTCAACTGGAAGGGCAGGTAGAGTAAGGAATTGAAAAGTCACCCTTCATTTGATGATTGATTAAAGTTGATTAAAGCCACTCGTTAGGATCAGTTTGCCTCACCGTGTCGTGACTCCGAGGCAACCTTTCAAGTGGCCTCGCAATTCAATTGCCTGGAGTTTGTCGGCCCATCCGTGGTGCCCGAGGATGGTATCACGGCTTATGTCACTTGGAGGGGTTTACGGTTTCATCCGCACTTAATTTTGTGGCTGCAGAGGTTTCATGCTATTGAAAATGGCCATTTACAATTGGTTTTCCCATTAAAACTGGTGATTTTCCATAGTTATGTTAGTTTACCAGAGGGGTAGATCTTTCTATGGTGGTAGTTGAAAGAGGATCGTTTAGCTAATTGAAATATATTCGCATGCGTGCAAACATTTATTTGTTGGATGTGGTGCAGAGCAAACCGGCTGGGCCGGCTGTTGGGGCAAACCCTCTGAGAAGCTCTGGCAAAACATATGCAGATTGAAGGTAGCTGTCCCATGTTTGGGTTATGTACATCCTGATCCTTGCAGACGTTGTTTGGGAGCTTCTGCCTTGGTGATTGACCACTATCAACCCGAAAAGGATTCTGATGGTTGTTTCCACGAATTCTCACTCATGGCCTGATGATTCCAAACGATATGTTCGGGATGGGCGGCCCAATCACCAACAGTTAGGACTATATATATATATATATTTCTCCCAACTTCAACCTAGTGGAGGGTTGAAGAGTTCAAGAGTTACACTTACTGTGTGTCGTTCTGCGTTCATCAATGCCCTTGTTTCATGTTTGTTTCACCAGATACCCACAGGAATCCACTGCTATTTCATGACATAGCTCAGGTGATGGACCGAACGCAGGGCCCTGCTGCTTGGCTACATGGCCCTGCGAACTACCAGAAAGTTTCAGGAGGTTTGAGCCATATGCAGAGTTTCTTTTGTCAACATCTACGTTCGAACACATCACTACTCCATGAAGGTTGCATGATCATTGCACAGGCTGAAGTAGATTTTTTGTCGGTCATATTTCCTGCTTCTGGTTAACATCTAAGTTTCAACGGATTGAACTAATATAGAAAACGCGGTATAGCTTCTTTTTTAATCTCCAACTAGGTAGGTATGCTGGTTTGCGGTTTACCATTCCCCGCAACCAATGCAGAAATGCATCGCAGAGCTCCACGGCTATAGGCCTGTTCCATTGCCTGCGGCCCCGCGACTGCCTTCCGCAACTTCTTCGTGCCCATGGCCTCTGGACAGGAAGGGCAACGGAAGGGGCTGTAGCTCGGCAGAAAGTTGGCCTTGGAGTTGATCTATATATAACTAGCTGCATCTAGCTCCTGTGATCTCCTGTGTTTTTGTTGGGTAATTCATGTGGTAGATCCAATAATAATCAAAGCATCTCCGACATTAAAATTACAGTCATTATACTCTTGGGTCGAAACGCAAGCTCTCATGATCCAGCCCCGGAGCCAGTATCCTGGAGAAGGGTCTTGGAACTTGCTTGAGTGAAGTATATGTCCAACGCCCCCATAAGGGGCCCTGTGGTGGAAGCATTCTTTGACACTGCGCGAATGTCCCGCTCCTAAAAAACCAGTCATGTTCAATATTTATAAATTCATGACTGGACCACTGGGGGTCAGAGACAGAAACGAGTCAGAGACAGAAAACAACAAACCCCTCTTGGCAGGATCATCCCAGTTTCTGCTAAGTACAGTCGGTGGAGTTATATGTGACTTATGATCAGCAGGATTATAACCACGTGCGATAGCCGATAACCATTTGCGATACCTGCGGTGGTCTTCCAAGTGCATTATTATGCAGGATGGTAAACTGTTAAAACTATTGTTAATTAACAACATTCTCATTTATCCATATTTATCCATTATGGATACTAACAATATTTTTCACAACTATTGTTGATTATTAACAACATACCATTAACCAATGGATAATCCAGCATAATCTGTAGTTGTATGTAATGGTTACCCTCTGGTTATTTAATATAGCCATGGAAAATGGCCCATTTACAGATGATTTATAGTGATTTACCTATTAAAGATGGTGGTTTTCCATGGCTATGTTAAATAACCAGAGGGTAATGGTCACAGCTCCCTCTTTTTTGAGGCAAATCAACAACCTGGAGGATTTCTCTGCCGAGCTTCAGCGACTCTGCCCGCCCGAGCCAACGGCCTCGCCGGCGCGACTGGGCCTGGGTTCCGCGCCCTTCTTTCGAGTGACCAGCGGCTACACGCAAGCGTCACACCGAGATTTGCAGAAGCTCAATAGGTCTTTGAGACTTGGCTTCATGACCCATTGAGCTACTTTTGAGTCATAGTGGTTTTCAGTTCTTTGTTGTTTTTGCTTCTTTGCCATGTTTGGAAAAGATTTGGTTCTGAGCAGCAATCATGGGATATAGCGGAGAATTAATGTTTGGTGGTTTCTGTTTTTTGGTGCCTTATTTGGAGATGACTACTTTGAAGGACTTATATCTTATTGGCAGGCCGTGAGCATGAAGCAACAAGTGGACAAGGACATAATTTTTGGTCCCCCAGTACGAGGACTAATTCCCAGAATGCGGGCAATGTTCCATGGTTTCAGATGTTTTGGTGTTGTTGTTTGGTAGGGTGACAACTTACGACCGACAATCATAATTTGAATCCAATTTTGTGGGATCTAAGTCATCATGATGAGTCATCATGGTGGTTAGTAAGGCAATCCACAAAATTGGAATCACTGTGTGTTGCGCATAAAGTTTCCAGGTAGTTGCGGCCAATGCTACATACTACATATCTACTTATATATATATAATACACACACACACACATATATATATATATACATACAACATGTATGTTTCATAATCAATATACAACATACAGCTACCAATTTGTTTTAAAATTTGAACTAGTTTTCATTTATAGCTATACATGTTATTGCAATACTATGTAGGCAGTGTACAAATTCATTCAAACTATTCACAAGGCTATTCCAACTGCATGCTCATCAAGAAACACCAGTAGAAACAGATCCATGTACTACTATGTACTAGGACTCTCTACTTTTCTATCTTTTTGGGATTGCCAGGGTTACCATCCCCCCCAACTGACACAATTTGAATAGCTCATCTCGAAAGGAACTATACGCATTATCAAAACCATGATCAAGCTACATCATAATTACAAACAGCGAAAACTACACAATGTTATAGTACGGTTTCTGCAAACTATAGTGTTATCATCAAACATATGATGGGTAGTTATTCAATAATGTTTATCATCACCAGGCTCCATATGATGTTTGATGATTGATTTATCCTTTTAATATACATGATCTTTTTAGAGTTGAATGTCATCATGAAGCCAAGACAAAGTTAATGCGGTATCGGTTTTACTCCAAGTTGTCATACTTATTCTATATATAGTTTGGTTCTCATTTACTATATGCAGATAATTATTTACTTTAAACGAGGTATAATAATTATAATTGTCATAATTATACCACTTATTACTATATGGTATTCATATGTATTTATGATAAATTATTCCCACTCGAATATATTCATAGTTTCTATATCCACTATATAGTCATCCCAATACCTAATATAGTTGTTATCACCCACTAGAATAATAGTAGATTTCTCACCCATTAATAGAATATATACCCTCTGCTTATTCAACATATCCATGGAAAATCCCCGAACTAAATGGAATGTTTCTAGCTGGGAACTTCATCCAACATGAGCCATTTTCCATGGCTATGGTAGTCATAACCAGAGGGTAAATCCTATATAATCCCATTATTAGCCATTATTAACCATTATTGACCCGTTGTTGAACCCTTAAATCCCATTAAATAACCAGAGGGCAATAACCGATCCCTTCCCATCTCCACGTCTCCCCAGGTCGCGCCTCTCTGATGAGGACCTGGAGTCCTTGCGCGACACGCTGCGCATCGGCCTGCACGAGGAGGTGCAGGTGACGGCCACGGCATGGGGAGCGAAGCGCTTGGCCACGGAGGAGCAGAACCTTGGAGGAAGATCATCCCACTGGAGGTGATTTCATGGTGATTTCATGGTGAATGGTGGTGTTTGATGCTGATTTCATGGTGATTTGATGGTGATTTCATGGTGATTCCATGGTGATTTCGTGGTGTTTTGATGGTGATTTCATGGTGATTTGATGGGATACTTGGAGGATCATCTCCAATGACTCACTATTTTTAACAGTGGGATTCCAACCATTCCCAGTCATGGGTGGTTTATTTTTTTAAACCAGCATTACTGTAATTTATTGGGGTTTCTTGTAGGTATATCGAACTAGTTGATGGGCTTTGGGTTTATAAATCAACTTGGAACAAGGGCTATTAACTGTGTACTTGGAGGATCATCCCATTTACGGTAAACGGTTAATACTCCAAAATCACCAAGAAAGCCATGATGAATTTTCCATGTTCATTTGTGGATCTCAAGTTGATGTGATTTAACTTTGAAGCTTCGCAACTTGCCAACTGGTGAGTTTTATGTTGGGGGGGACAATTTGAAAGGTTGGAGACATTGCATAGAATACAAACTCAAAATTTACTCTTTGGTAATTTGACCTTCAACAGTAATGGAAAATGGACCATTTGCAGATGGTTGTTTTGTAATAATCTTCAGGCGATTTCCCGCCACATTTGACGGAGGACAACACGCAATTTTGGCAACAGTTTGACTTGCCACCTAATATTCGGAAGAAAGCTCAGCGAAGGTAATGTCCAGTGCGTTTGATCAACGAGAGGATCGATTAAGAGACCCTGCATGACCCGAACGCTACCAAAATGGTTATAGCACAACCTCCTGGCACTTGGAATGTGCCGGACATGTAGCATGTCAGCGATTCCAATTTCTTTTTTGGCATGATGAAATGTCCAGTTTCGTTTTGGATGGTGTTCCTCTCACTTTAGATTTGACGCCACCTGTGCTGCGGACATCTTTGGCTTAGGCTAGTGACGCAAGTGTTTGGTTCTGCCTGTTCAGTGGCTTACAATCGGGCTGCTTGGACCTCTTGGGCAGCCATCGCTCGGCGGTCAAGAAGATTGGTTTTGTTTGTTTGCTTGCTTGCTTGCGAGCAATCAGGTATATCTAGATACTTGATGATACTTTCAGTACATCATAGATTTACACACGCAATACATGTACGTTTACATGTGTATATACTAAGTCAATTCGGTTGATTTTTTAGTTCACCAGGCAGCTTGGACCACGCTGTGGGGGGTTTTCTTATATGTTCTTCTTCTGGCTCATAGACTTTCAGGCCTTGATGCGGCCTTGTTTGGTTGCTGGTTTGTTGGTGTAAATAGATGCTGTCCTCATTCCCCACTCATGATTCTCCAATTATGACTTGTACATAACTATACTTGTAGGGGTTACATCCCAACTCATGGTGTTTGTTACCATGGTTACATCCCATTGTTTTCACGCCATCCCCCGAGTGCTTGCTCCAGCATGAACGACCAGGACAGTTCCCGCGAAGATTGGCAGCCCTTGGCCACGCTCATCCTAGAGGCGTCGTATGAGGCGAAGTCGCTTTGGGCACCGAAGATGGGGTGGTGCCTTCTCTATGGCAATTGGATGCACATGCAAGTTGTAGATTGTAGATATTGATATAAACAGCGGACACTTATATGGTGTATATATATATATAATTGTATACATATACTATGCGGAGATACTGTGCGCATGTATTCTTCACATACTTACGTATAATGACTCAAAATGGTCTGATGTGATACGGAATGGCACAACTTTGTATGACGTGATTTGTATCCAGCATACATGGCTAAATGTGACTTGTGGCAACGTCGATGCTGGCAGGCGACCCTTTTGGCAGCCTTGAAGCAAGCGAAAAAACATGCTGGACAGGAGGGCTCAAAGAAAGTCTTCCTGACTTGCTTGGGAGGTGGTGTTTTTGGCAATTCCATGGATCCTTGCCTGATTTTGTTCCCTCGAAAAGATGTTTGTTCCTTTTTTTCGGGCGGCTCCAATGGATGGAGATATTTACAGCCTCGAAGCCCAAACCGCTTGGAAAGGGCTGGTCGACCTGGAGGCCCCGACACCGGACGGGACATGTTCAAGCCTGTCACAGCCTCTACTTGGGTGTGCAACCCAGGAATCACAGGTGCTGCGTCAGACCTGTTGGCTATGTTTAAAATGATTATCCATGGTAGTAATTGGTAGTATGCAAATCCATACTGAAAGAACATGTCAAGATATGAGCCCGCTGGCTGCAAGCCAAAGTATGCTTGCCGCGGCTCCAAGGAGTGGATCGTGCAGGCCATGAACCGGGCATTTCAGCGGCTGCAAGATGTGGATTTGGACGTGCGCATCGTGACCTATGCAGGTGCGATTTGGTGCCTGGGGGCTGGATGAGAAGCGGCTGCCGAACCCCTCTTGATGGATTCATGGGGATTTGACCGACCGAGGGTGACCAGCTGAATTTCATGAGGGTTTAGTGCGGGCTAGGGGAGGTCATTTTTTCGCAAGGTTGGTTACAGCTTCATGATTGATGTGTTTTTTTTTCTCCGGTGATGATAGTATCCAATTTTCTTGACAATTGTCACGATCCATTAGCTGGGAACCTCTATTAAGCATCCAACATGACGCAATGACAGGTGGTTTTCAACACTGCTTGGTGATGGTGAAAGCCGATGCCGCAAGAAGTTGAGGGCACATGTTTGCGCCCTTCTTCTTAGATAAATGCGCCGACGCACAGAAATACACATATATATATATATGATTGTTTCCCCAGTGTAGTGAAGAATTCCAACATAACAAGTGGATACAAGCGAAAGGAACTGGTAGGCCAGGCTTGCTTTCAGGATGCCGTCGCGACATCACAGGAATGATGGTGAATGTATGAGGTAACTATCCAAAAATCGCTAAACCTTTCTCGCTGGCCAACTTTTGTCTTTAATTTATCCAGACTTAATGGTTTGACATCAATCTAATACTGAGGACCGGCGTAGATTATCGTAGATTGGGGCCGCAAGATGTTGCAGGGCTTGTAGCTCGGTGTCCGGTCAGCTGCATTTTGAGCCGCATAATTGCATGGTGTGTGAATAAAAGTTCCCATAATTTGAAACTGCCGCACACCTCAATGAAAAATAAAAGATAGATCCAATATACTCAACCGTTTCTGGTAGGTATTTCATTTTGGTGATGGGCTTTTATGTGATTATATCACATGACCATACTTCTTATTGTGCAGATAGCGCCTCATGGCAGATGTTCATCCCATGGTAAGCCAGTTTCACCTTCCACCTGGGCGCAGATCCACGTCGCATCTGACAGAACCCACCCCCACAGAATGATGTCTCTGGAAGATGATTTGCTGCACTCGAAGATTCCCATTTTTAAATTTCATCCCATGTTTCCCAAAGAGGGTGTGGAAACATGCGGAAACCAGCCCCATCCCCGGAAGGGAACCGCCAATCTATATATGAGGTGCATTTGCCGATGCATCTTCCTTACAGGTTTAAGGTTGCTTCCGGTAGATATCAACTATCACTAATCATTCAATGGAGGTTTCCAATCCATGGGGGTACCCCAGTTATCATCCATTCTTGAATCCGGATTTCCATTGTAAATCATCCAGCTATTGGGGTAGCCCTATCTATGGAAATCCATCATTGAGAACAATTATTATTAATCAATTTTAATGACTATTATCCATGAATAAGCATTATTAATCATTATAAATCACTATCAATCACTAGACTAATAACTTAATCAACCATATCCAGACAAGCCCAAATCACCAGAGAATGATTGGCCAAAAACATCGCCGTGGCCAGGCTCACCGGGGCCCGAGCTTAGATCGTTGGAACGCTGAGTGCTTGAAAAAAGCAAGGGGTGGATAAACACTGCGTAGATTTAAGATGATTTAAGCATTGTTTGAAAAAATGGTGGCTGAAGAGTTCGAAGAAACATGTATAGTTGATTGTTCTAGATCCGGTTGGATATAGACCCCGATGACTGGTAATTTCAATGGGTTAGCTTTGCTTGTGAGTGTTTTACAAATGAAACCATGGGAGGAAGACAACGCCCCGCTACAAATTACCTGATTTACCGGGTTGCCAAAATTCGCAATGGTTTGCTTGTGATTTTCAGGGGTAGTTCACCATACTTCATAGAAATTGATATTTGGAGACGCATTTCATTCCACTGGGCTCGAGCACGGGATTGATGCCGTATGACAAAGATGGGGGGTCAGACTCTCTACCTGGGATGCTTGATCCAAATATATGCCAAGCAACACGGGAAAAATCGGATACCCAACTCAACCTAAATGATAGCCATTGATAGATGATGCTGGCCTTGGTAGGTTTACGGCTTTTAATTACTCAGACCTAGGTGTCATATCGGTATTCCTACTGGATCATGACAAGTGAATTAGGTTGATCACCACAATTGCTTTAGGATGTTGGCACTTGTTTAGGCATTCAGCAGGAAATATCTTCACCCATGCCGGCGAAGCCGACAACATGCCCATGGCCCAGACGACCCGTGCGTGTGCTGCTGATCGGTTTGCTGACGTTTGGATGTGTTTTTTGCACCTTGACATGCATTGGCTGCTGAAATTTGATGAAGTTTTTGCGGCCTCTTGAGGGACTGTTTGGTGAATGTTGAAGTTGCGATACCTCGCTGGAATCAGGATAGAAGCCCGCTTTCACTGTATCATTTATGTCCCCAAGATGGGATTTCAATGGAATCTGCATCCTAGTCAAAAGAATTTGGCAAATGCCTATAGTCAAGACCACAGCGGGTCCAGAAATGTAGAGGCATAGACTGGAAATTGACTTGCAGTAATTTGCATAGCCCGGCATTTGGTCCCGCAGTCCCATGTTCACCTTAAAGATTCCAGAATATAGCGGGGTAAACCTAATATGTAACAAAGCCTCCCAGATTTACCAGTCCAGGTCAGACCTTTTCTGAAACACCCAGTTGGAACTTAATGATTGGTTTATGACATTCATCAAAAGATGAAAAGCAGCAACAAAAACACAAATAGCACAGCGAAGTTGATCCAAGTTGTGCACATTTGCCCGGGCAGCTTGCCAGGTGGTTCTAGTCCCAGGCTTGGCTCTTGCTGGGCATGGGTCATGCCACTGTCGTCAGCGATTTTTTGCTGAAGCTATAGGGTTTGCCTGGGTTTTCAAAGTGATATCTACGGCTTCTCCAGCTCCTGCAAGTATATGTTTGCCATTGTTTGCCAGGGCATCAAAAGAATTTGCCAGGGCATCAACGTGGAAGATGTTAGATATATATATATATATACATATATATATATATCTGTGTGTGTATACCTATATATATAATATATTTGCACATGTCTAATCATATGTGTATTGTATATGCATATGCACATCTATATATCCAGTTTGTGTATACACGTAAATTTTAGCTTACAACTAATGGAGTCAACGCGAAACATCTGAGACCACTCCAAGATTCTTTTCATGTGAAGAACATGAGCGTTGGATGTAAGTTCTCAGGGGCGCAATCGAATATTTGCAGGACTCTCAGATGGGGGTTGTAACATCCGAGCAGACGTCGGATGAATGACATATCACCTTTTCCAAAAGGGTGGTTGCAGTGTGAAGAGCTAGGGAATGCGGCTGCCCTGGCATTTTCATCATACACCTCAAGCAACCTTCCTAAACGCCTAAAAAACTGATCGACTATTAAACCAGAGTTTCGTGGTGGGGTGTTCATTGTTCAGGGGGAGGGATTCGCCACAACCCCAAAAACCAATTTCTATCCACATCACATCCCCATTCGATTGAAAACACCGTCCTGGAATATCAGATGGATTCAGCGGGTAAGGAATAACCAGGTTTCCACCAGCTGTAGTACTTAGATGTTGTCAGAATTAGCTAAGCAGCTGAGTGGCTAGTAAGTGGTGCATATACCCATGCATATATAGTTACATATCTATTACTAGATATATAGATATATATATATATATATACAAATCCCAGTTATAAGGGCGTTTAAGATCGTTTAAGTACAGTTCGTAACCACTGAGGTATAGCTCTGACAACCATCTTTAGTCGATCACGATGCTGGGAGGAAATCAACTGCATCTCCACATCCGTCAGGCGTCGGAACTCGCGGAGAGATGCTGTGGCATCCGCATGGAAGGATGATCTGGGTCAGTGGGTAGAGCCGAACACATTTATCATTGGATTGGTTTAAGGGAACATTTACTGGAAACCATGGATTTTCCCATCACATATAGAGGTTTCCTGTAAATTTTCCCATTAACCAATCCAATGAATTTAGGTTTCTAGGGCTTTGGGGGATGAATCATTCATCAATTTCAATGTTAATAAATCAATAGTAAATCATCAATAGTTTGAGGGTTTGTACCACCCATGTATGGAACATTTGGGGAAGGTTCACCAACATTAGCTTAGATCCGTTTGCCTATATATGTATATGTAGTTGTTCATAGTTCATGAAATTATATGTTTACAATATGTATTTTATGCATGAACTATCCGTTTCAAGGATGATCATTTGAGGGTCGCATGTATATACTACAATTGATCTCCTTTCTTTTGGTAGCATGGTATCGTATGATTTTGAAATGTCCTTTCCCATGCGTAATGGGTTTAGGGAAATTGGTCGGAAGCATGCAAGAAACATGACTTTAGAAGTCGTAGGACGTTTACAAATTCGGGTTTCTAAACTGCTGAGTTTATCCCTACTTGGTGATTGGAAAAAAATGCATGGTTTTCCTGCAACATTTTCCCAGTCGGCTGGGACAGCGACTTGCGGACGGCAACGCGGACGGCGGGTTTTCGTTCGAAATCGGGCCATGGCGAGTTTGACGATGGTGGGACCCACCCTGCGACAATACGTCCATCGTGTCTTGCTTTGGTCGAGGAGGTATGGAGGTATGAACCAATTAATCCCATAAACACTAATACCAGAGAACCCCTGAGAACTTAGTTCGCTCCCAAGTCACAAAGTCGGGTGCGTTTTGATTTTTTTGTTGTGTGCCATGCTGTTGTTCATGTGGGAAAGTCGTTGCGAAACAGGTGTGGTGTGCAGTTCTGAGCCTTGAAGTGTGTAAAACACAGAAGTAATTTTGTTAAATCTTGTTGCAGTCAATTTTTTGCTTGAATCATTCCCTTTCAGAAGGGTCGCACCGATTCATTTCTTTACAAGTAGGTCTGGTGCCGCTTGGTGCTTTTGCCGATTCTTGTTTGATCGATCATGCTTTAAATCTTTCATGCTTTAAATCCTTTTGTCGTGGCGCTGTATGGGGTTTTGTTGCCCGGGACCCGACTGCAATGACTCTATGCTGTGAAGCAGTTGTTCATGGAAGGTTGTAACATGTTGGAACCAATGGTAATAAGATGTCATTGGAATGTTTCTAGTGGATCCCAGTGTTTCAATCATGATAGGGGTCTGGGGAGGGATCTGTTCTTTTTGCAGGTGACCGCTATGTTTTTTCTAGGTGGAAATCTGTTGGATTCTTACACGAACTGTACGTTTCAATTGTGTTCTTCTGATTCTCAGCACAAGATGATATCCTGTCTCGAGCCACCTGGGGATTGGTCAGGCTATGTACCCAAGTTGCTAAGCGCACAGCATGTGCGCAATTGGGCTGCTTGGAGTGAGTGGAATCCCGTGGATGGTCAAGCTTACCAGGCTCGCCCCTGGTTGCAACTCTGGTTTTGGTGGACCATTTTGGACGAAAAGGATCGCACTAAGGTATGAGTGGAGATAGATCAGTAGATCATTGATAAATTGACACGCGCAGACGCTCACAACTACATGACTATGTGTATGCAGAAACGGCTTCTATGAGCTTCTGGCAAATAGACATTATGGAATGATGGTGGGAATCACCAAGCATCACAGGACCATGTGTGGACTCAGATGGGCATGCTGATGCGTACCGTCCGTGCGCTTGAGATTTGTTCCAAAGACGTCAGCCGTTTCCTTCGAATTCTGCAATCTGAGTGCCTTTCGTCACCTTGGAATCATCTTTGTTGCTTCCTGGCATGCAGGCTTTATTTCAGCAAAGGACCCGACCACGACATTCCTCATGGTGGAGGGAAAATGACAGTAGCAACTCAAGGCCAAAAGAGGATAAGTATTGGGTCCTTGATTCTGTGTCACCGTTAGGCGCTGCGATGCCGGTTGGTCTCCAAAACTTTGAACCTCATGACTCATTGATGAAACATGTGCGATTGAATAGTTGAAAAATGAAAACATGTTTTGAACATATGCTAGATGGGTGGGCCAGAATCAGCCACAAAAAAAATGGACAGTTTAATATGGGCTAATATCCAAAATCACCAAATCTGGTTGGTCAAGCGGATAATTTTGACTTAATCCCTGCGATCCCCACCTGGCATAGGATGAACGAACCTACCGCCTACTTGGACTTTGCAGTCTCCCTGCGTCAACGGGAAGACTTGCCCAAGGACAGGATTTGTTGAAAGGGTCGAAAAAACTGGGCGAGAGGAGAAATTTTCCCTTTGGCAATCTTATAGTTCTCTAAGATAGCTATGGACATTGACAGGTTTGCAGATTATTTACTATGTTTTACCTGTTCGAAATGTGGTTTTCCAAAGCTTTGTTTCACTACCAAAGGGTACATCTAAATGGAAATGCAGCAACAGCAGCCAACGAAGCTATAACTGGCTGCTGGTCCAGCCTCACAGGAACTGCTCGCGGTGTTGCAGAAGGATTTGGCCGGCGAGTGCCTTGGGAACAGAATTTGGCGGAACATTTCTTCATCCAGACTATATAAATACAAAAACTAAAGATAGCTGAAGTATATGCCTATTATATATATATACATATATTTATATTTTGCAGATTGCAAGCAAAATACGCACCATATAGCTACTATGGCTGCCTGTATGACTTGTGGTAAAACATGTCACCACCAGTGCATGCATGTGACTCCGCAGCCCTGT
>BGPT01003358.1:39485-51985 GCA_003297045.1 Symbiodinium sp. clade C Y103 | reverse complement strand
TCATCATTTTGTAGTCCTGGGATGTCCTGGGTTCCCCCCTTCAAGTTGAAGGACCAACAAAAACTAATCATCATTTTGTAGCGGTAACATGTTGTCATTTTCCGAAACCTTCCCACACTTGAGAACCATCATTTATTAGAGGCTAACGTTAGGAAAAAAAAATATGCATACAAAATGGCCGGTCTCGACCCCATACCAGAAATTCAAACGGGGATAGATATACCAAGATCACTAGCCGCTCACGCTCTGAAGCTCAGAGGTATGTGGTTTTGGATGAAGCTGACGAGATGCTGAAGAAGGAATTCTACGAGCAGATCAAGTGCAAGACTGAGAAACTTCAACACAAAAATTGGACACCCGACATGACAAAGACATCAGCATGGCAAGAGACAAGAACAGTGCCACGCATTCTGACACACTTGATAGACTACGAGGGACACAAACACTGGGAGAATAGGAGACATTCTCCATCATGCTCCGATGTTACGACATGACACGATATCAATGAAACATGTCGGAAGATGCCTCGGTAGAGTCAGTGCATCTCTGACTGGACAGCACTTGGAGGCCTCTGAATGGCACTTTTTGCAACAGTGTGAACTCAGTGTCAACTAAAGGGCACTAAAAAGAATCGCTATGTACCGCATTCGTCAAACAGAACACACGGCGCTAGCATGGACTACTCGGGCATTTCTTTCCTTGTTGCTCCTTGCACCATGTTTGCCTTTGCATCATGTCAATGATGGATGATGGATGTATTGTATGAATAACTCTTGAAAATACTATAGACTATAATTTCATAATAGATTTTGAGGAAATTGCGCTATTCTTAGCAGCCCAGGCGACATTCACACCCTCACGCAGATCCAGAGATAAGATGAATCTATGAAAGTTTTGAGAAGGTCCGAGTCGACTCGCTTCGAATTGTCAGAGGTCAATCGCCTCAGTCGATATTGAGCCCGAGGCATCCGTTCGATTCAGCAGTCTAGTCGATATTATATGCATTGTCTCCCAATGTCTTTGCTGCCTTAAATTCGAATGATGCACCAATACCCCTGCACGCTTTGTGCAAGCAGACCTTGACTTGTTGAGTCGAGCCTTGGGAGGACCGAACGTCGTTTGTCAGATCCTGTCAGATCCTGTTAGATCCTGCCGCCTCTTCACATTTTTATCACAAGCTAACTTCTGCTGCTAGCTGAAGCCTCTCTTTCCTTGCTTTGGCAAGGTGTTTTCAGGTGCTGGAATCGCCAATCGCATGAAACTGAATAGAAAACTACCCCGACCTGTTTTTTTGGAAGCAATTTTGCCGTGGCTCAATGCCCCCCTGGGACATCGTCGCCATATCGTCGCAATCAACATCATCAGCATCATCAGAGTTGCTCTCCACTTTCGTACACCCCCGATTCCCCACACACCGCTCTCGTTCACCACACCTTCCTCCTTCTCCCTTTACCTTCCCAGCTAGCTTTCATCCCTCACCCGTTGGCTTCAACAGGCCATTATCTCACCCGTTGGCTTCAACAGGCCATTATTCTCGATGCACTCGCGTAGACTGCCGCTTTCCAGGTGTTTCCTACTAGTACCTGAGATGCGGATTTCACCCATGACTTTGCCCACACAGGTACACTTGAGCGCCGTGAAGCCCTTCACCGCTTTACAACTTCATTCATAGAGGAAGACACACATCCTGACAAAAACTGACATCACTGATATGTACTGATATCATGTTACACATCTTGCGTCGGTTCTTAAATGGGGAATTAGCAGATGCATACATTGGCATGGCGGCATACATGAGGCATACATGTTTCATCGCTGCGTCCACAGGCTACAAATTGAGACATATCACCATAGGTTCGATGGGTGCAGCAGGTTTCCAAGTCGCCTGCGTGGCCGTGAAATGCAACAACCTTCGAACATGTGGAGCAAGTACGTCCGTACCATGAGTGTTAAATGTAACATAACCATCACCATACTATATGTACAATATATAAATACGACATGAATGCGAGACTCATACAAACACATATCATTATTGCAATTATTATTGTTGTCAGTGTATGTCCATTGGCATCATTGGCATGTCTAGTTGTACACCAAGTGGCATCAAGTGACTCATCTATCAAGCATCCAAGTCGCTGAGGCTGATCCTGTCGCAGGCCCATGACGGGAGGGTTTCCAAACATGAAAAGCATGAAAAGCATGAAAAGGATTAAAAGTTAAGGATTAAAAGAATGAAAAGGATGAAAAGACTGAGAGAGCGTCTATTACGACTACCACATGGTGTGCCTATGTTTTCCTCAGACTCTCAAACAAATGATCTAATCGTTAGGTGTTTCTAACACATTCCAACGTATTCAAAAGTTGGAAAGTGATGATGATGGCTGAAACGAGTTGCTTGTGCAGGTGCGAAAGGAGAGACAAGTTCTCATGTTCTCCGCGACTTGGCCAGAGGCGCCACCGTAGCAACGCGTGCAACGTCAAAATCCACTTCGAGCTGTTGCACTTCACGAGATTTCACGAGATATTCCTGGAGCAATGGTATTGGATACACTGGAGCTGTTTCCATTTTTGGAATTCTTTGGATATCTGATAAATTTGTATACATTACATGCAAAGATGGGAAAGATACCTCATTGGACATTGGAACTCATTGCAATTCATTGCATGGACATGGATGGACATGGATCGACATCCAAAGGAGGTGCGCAGCTTTGCCCAAGAGTCTCTTGGCAGCACCAGGTGTTTTGTCCCAAGAACTGGCGCCCTGTTTGGTGGATGGCCGAGGCACATAACTTCTTTGCCATGCGGAAAGTGATCGTATTGATCTTTACTGTATATTTTTGTGTCAACCGAAGATCCAAAGTACAAACAGCTCAGGATTTGCACAGACAGTGAAGGAATGCCGCCAGCTTGGCCCTTAGTAAACTGACTAGTGACCAATATTGAGCAATCAGAAATTGTGAGAATTCATGTTGAACGTAGCTGAACCTACTTCAACTTAGCTACCTTGGCCATTGATGGCCGGCCTTGGGCCTTACATTGTCCAAGGTGTTTGTCCGAATCGGTGGTGACAAGTTGGCCGCCTGCAAAGATATCGAGCAGCATACCGTGCTGGTGGATGGGGACGAGGCCGGCAGGGTCTGGCAAGGTCTGGGTGGTGCTGAGCAAATTGTGCCAATTTGCATACAATGCATACAATATCATACAATACACACTTGAGTCATCTTGAGTCCTACTCCGGGGGTATCCAGTTCCAATTTGACTTTTGGCGTGTATTGCATGGACATAGTACGCACAAAGAATCGCAAAGATCTTTGTTTGATGGCCATCTTCAGCTTTGAATCTTAGTTAAGATCTGTTAAGATGTTTAAAGGGATGGTTTTCCTTGGCAGTCCTCTTTTGGCACTCTTCGTCTCCTGAGTCATGCTGTGATGCAGGAAGTTAATCCAAACTGTCTTCTGAGAGAGCATGGTGTCTAGCATTTGGAAAGAGAAGGTCAACCCGAAGAGTTTGTTTGTTCCGATCGTTGTGCACCAGTCCACTCAGGTTTACTTCCCCATCAGTGATGGTTGTATGACTACATGCACGACAACATGAAGCTTGCATGCTTCCAATTTGAAGGTATGTAAGCTTGAACTAACACGTTATATGATAGGGATTTTGATTGAAAGAGAACATGAGAACCAACCTGAACCCGAAAACTGGAAAAAAATCATTCCTTAAACATCCTTGAAGAAGAAATGGTTACAGATAGTAAGAGGGAAATGAACATGCTGCAAGTTTTGCCAGAAAGTGTTTTGGCAAAGCAAAGAAACTCATGGGCTGTGAGGAAATTTGGTGGCATTTGTTCTAAACGTTCATATCGAAATCGAGTATCTACCTCTTGGAATGCTAAGTGACACTCCTGAAGAACGTTGTGATACGGGTGGGATTGATTTTGACTACAAGGAGGATGGATGTCGGGAATGCTTTTGAATGTGTTTAAATTACATACTATGATGCGGACTTGTATTCGGACAATAGACAGTAGGACAGTATACAATTGAAATTCATAAACAAAATCGCCGAGATTAAGTTTTATTTCATTCCACTGGAACATGCATATGGAACAAGGCCCTCAAGATGACTTAAAGAATAATTTCCTGTATATAGTAGGACCAATTGAGGCCCAGAGAAAAAGTCAGACTTTGGATATGGGAAGCGTGGGGTGTGGTAGTGATGGTCAAGATGATGATTCGGAGAGGAAGCAACAATAGGAAAAGAAGATGAGGAGGCAACAAAAAGAAAAGTCATCCCATGCCTTCACCAACTGATAAGGAAAATTTTGGGGAAGATATTGAAAAAAAATACATGCACAAAACAAATGACAAATTGCCGTAAATAAAACATGTTGGTATACGATATTTGACGTCATCAAGCGCTGTATAACAGCATACTGTAATACTTGGTAAAGAATTCATCGTTGAGCAGAGAACTGCACTGAATGAACACAGACAATACCACGGAATCACAAACCTCGCACATTTATCAGAGGAAATGGATGAACTCAACAATGCAGATAAACCCTACTTTTTTTTGATTGAAGACTAGTCATTAGTCGGATGGAATAGGAGACCTGAGAGCCCAACAAAATATTACTTCATAATATCTCAACAATATACTGTTAAGCAATCACACCTCAAACCCTGATAGAACACAACCGCCTAAACAAGTCCTACCCTCATCTAACCCAAACATCAACACATCTCTTTAGCACCAAAATCACATACCGAACTACGGATGAAAGATTGAACACCAACAGATCTCGTAAGCAACATACAAACATTCTTCCCAAAAATCCAACTCTTTTCTTTCCGGGGCCATTCTGCACCCAGAGTACAGGCGCAGACATTTTAGAACCTTAAAAGATTGAGGGAATTCATTCAGATTTGTGATGGTTTGTGCGGGTTCCACTGCACTGGAAGCTTGATGAAATTTGTGCTTGCAAAAAGTCTCTGTCAGCAACTTCGCAGCATGGCAAACACCCTGGCAGGACAAGCTTGAGAAGCTGAAAGAACGTCTGCAGTCGTGCGTAGACCCAGTGCAGGCCCAGTGAAAAAGGGACCCAGGCCCGGGCACAGAAAGACCTGAGGAAAGCTGACGTTGTACCACTGGAATCAGATACAAATCATCTGGATTGAAAACTCCAGCCCTACCATTCCCACAATTTGATACAATTTGCATCAATTTGCCTTTGTCCTCCCTAAGGCCAGAAACCTTCAAGGATGGCGGCAAGGCCATTATCTTCTGCAGGCCTCTGCCGTGCCCCCAAGCGGTTGTGTCCTGAGTATTGCGTTTTTTTCGGTTCTCATCGCATCTCCAGAAGCCTGTAGTGTTTCAGTTTAATTTGGTTACCTAGTCAGCACATATGATATGACTTAATATGTATATATGACTGTATGCGCATATGCATGTATGATCATGTATGTAGACGGTAAACCAGTTGGGTAGACAGTTGAGTAGATAGGTAGACGCTTCCGTAGCTGTTTCTATTTGTACACTTGGATGTTCATGGTCTTTGAACGTTGCGGTGGCGAGTCATCTAGCAGGTATTGCTGAAGGGAACTACCGTAGATGGACGAAATATTCAAACCGCTTGAATCCGATACAACCCCCTTGCCCCCAAAGGTCAATGTTAATGCAACCCGAAGTGCGTTAGCCCGAATGGACGAAACAAATCAACCCCCCAACATCACTTTTGTTAACAGGCGCGCTGAAACATTGAGATTTGGGGGTGCGGGGGTTCAACATAGTGTGTGTTGCAGTTTTGAATATTTTGTCCATCTACTGTAGTCACTAGTCACTAGTTTTCAGGGGCGGAGACAGGGCAGTCTCCCTGGGTGCAACCTGTCTTTTGCATCCCGAAAAAGCAAACAGATGCGTCCCCTCTACAAACATTCTCAGCAGACTCAACCTGAGATCGCCCTGCATATCTTCTGACAATATCACCTCCAGAGAACCCTGGTCATGTTGTGAAATAAATCATTTGAATATATCCATGTTTTTGCCTGTTGAACATCAGACGACCAGAGTGCAGGACCAAAGGTGCAGTCATACGGTTGCACGAGCAGCTGGAGCAGGAGGATTTCCTGTGGAAAGACGGCGAGTGCTTGGCCGGGATCTCAGAGGAATCCTCCACAGGATTCGTCCCACTGTCCTCATCACATGTGCCACTTGGAGCTTTGATGACAAAGATGTGCAGAATGTAGAATATGCGGTACGATACCATTGACACTGTATTGATGCTGGGATCCCCGTTGAAATTTCCCCTATGAAATGGGGTCATTTTGTAGGAAACCGCTTTCCCCTACCCAGCCATTTTCTAGGATGTACTAATTACTAATTCGGAAGGCCTCAAGGCCCATTTTAGGGGGGTCATTTTGTGGGGTTTTGCCTGCACCCTGGCATATGCGAGCCCCTGGGGGCAGTGACTTTCTGATACTTTCTGTGCAAGGTCGCCATGCTGCACGGCGACATGCAACAGAGAGACCGCGACTGGGTGCGCTGCCAAGCTGGACCCGACAAAAAAAAAACGACTGATTTACGACTGTGCTCGAAGTTTCTCGTTGGCTCTTGGCTCTGATTGTCCATGCTACGCAGATGCTACGCATCTCTGTTTTTGAAAAACGTGTAAAAAAAACAACACGCAAAAAACATGTTTCAACTTATGTTTCTGCCCATGTTTCAACACAATCATTTGCACGAGGCGATGGAGCGATTCCGCGAGGGTGATCTGCTGGGATCTCTGTTGCCTTCGTGGNGCCCATGTTTCAACACAATCATTTGCACGAGGCGATGGAGCGATTCCGCGAGGGTGATCTGCTGGGATCTCTGTTGCCTTCGTGGCGCTTGGGAATGAACGGACTTCCAAGCCAAACAGGGTATGGACATTTGTATGTGCCAAATGGCTAATGGCGATAGATAGTTTTACACCGTAGAATGAATGGATGGGCTGGTGCAGTCACGCACGAAGAGTGCAATACGTGTATCAATGTTCCATATCATGTTAGATACGTTACTTTGACTATGTTTGACTGCTGTCTTGACTGATGTCTCCATACATTGTACACTTTTGAGGACAGTTCTAATTATTCCCAAGGGCGAAGTCTGTCAAACCTCTTGAGTGGGAGGATATATAGGGGCAGTGGACATCCTTGCAGACAAAAGCTTGTTCCCCCTGTATCTCTAGTCTCTCCGTGTACCGCATCAGGCCATGTGTGATCTCCACAGGAGTCTTAGCTCGAGGACACGATATTCCAAAGGCTCGACACTGTCACCAGATGTCATGAAAAGTCGAGCACGTATTGAAACATAAACCATGCAGAATTATAAACATTGTCACATTTTTAGTATATTTGATATTACTGGTGTTTGATATCTCAAGCGCTGTTTGAAGATTGAAAAATCATTGAAGATCATCATCTTGCGATACTTTGCGTACAGTGGGCTGGAATGCAAGAATCTGTCAATAAGGTGACACCATTTTGAGTTGGACATTCACGGACGTAAAATACGATGCACGAAAAATAGATGTTGATAGATTATGATAGATTCAATATTCATCTCTTCATATTTGCATTTTTGGAAGCAGTTGCATGGCTGCACCGCCAAGATTTGAGATGCGTTGCAGGTGCGCTTTGTGTTCAACTACGACGTGCCTCGTGAAGCTGAAGACTACATCCATCGGGTGCCCTTGGGACGACGATTGACCGTGAGACCGTTTTGTAGAGATAGGCCGATGTCGGATATATTGATCATTCATCGTGTCAATAATGGTCAATATAGGTCATACAGGTGTGCACGAGAATATTGAAACACCTGCGCCCACTTTGATGCCACATTGTGTCAGTATATTCTCAAGCCCTGAATTCTGAGAGTTTGGCTCAATGGGTGAATCCTTACACACAATCATTATGCAGACATTAGACTATGTCATTCTATATGTTTTTGATATGTTTTTTCATTTTTTTCATATTTACATGCTATGTGATTATACAATTGCTTAAGTTCCAAGTCGATATTTTCTCTGAATAACATGAGCTTCATATTGCATTCATGTATATGTATATATATGGTCACACCTCCCACCAGAACCCCCCCGAAGCATTATGGTACCCCCCCTCTAGACCTACCATTTTCATATGTTTCAGATTCATTGGTGAGATCAATATGCTTCAGATGCATTGGTGGGATCAATGAGGGCTGCCATCCATTATATATATATAGTGATATATATATAATTATATATATAATTATATATATAATCATATATATATATATATTATAATCATATATATATAGATATAGATATGTATGCATATTATGTAACTTTGTCAAAAGACTGCCAAACAATTTTTGGACGATGGCCTGACCGCCTGACGAATCTAACGATGTTCTGACGATGTCCAGGTGGGACGCACAGGGCGAGCTGGAGCCAAGGGCTATGCCATGATCTTCGTGGACAAAGCCAAGCAAAAGGACGGGGAAACCATGCAGAAACTGGCAGAAACCTGACAATTTCTTGACACGTACCGTGAATAACATTTTGTTTTTTTCCTGTGTTTCTCCCTTTCATGATTCTCAGATATTCTCATGATGTTTTATTTTCTTGGTTTGGGGTCTTAGCCAACAGAACTGCGCAGGACATTTGCAGGCCTTTTCAAAACTGCGTTAAACAGCCGGTTCAAGTGGTGGGCCGCTAGGGCCGATAGGGGACTATGGACGTGCGTAGCATCAAGCAGCATCGGGCGGCATTAGATTCGAGGTGTTTCATGCCACCCACCTCTTGCCGCTGTTGCCCACTGTTCTCTGGTCCGAGGCTTTCCACACCCGAAAAAAAAAACACGCAATCGCACACAGCTACACACAGCTCTACACAGCTACACGCGGTTACACTGCCCAGCACGACGCACGATGTGATTGGTTGCCCTTCTCAAACTTTTGCTGTACTCCTGCTATCGCATGCATTCTTACAGTCGCATTGTATCGCATACAAATGGATCAAAAGATATGGTAATACAATAAGATATATCCAAAGAAATTAGCAGTTTATTGCAGCGCATGTTCTCTCTATCGCCTCTTTCATATCATTCTGAAAGTCGCCCGAATTGGGGCGCGGATCCATACTGCAAGACGTAACACCTGACACCAAACATCTCCGAAGCTTTGTCGCATATGCCAGATTGACAGATTGCCAGAGATTGGCAGAGATTGCCAGATCAGATTACTGGTTCAAATTCTATCTATAACTCTTTCGCATTCTTTCTCTCTCTTTCTTATGTCTTGGTGCTTGAACTTGTCACCAATTTTCAATAGAGGAATAGAGGATAGTTCTCGAGTGGTTTCTCTTTGTTGCTTCTCAGATAGCTTGACTTGCACACCAATAAGTCCATGATGACATAGGTTTGCCTCCCTCAAGGATGCATTCGTCATGTGGCTGATTTTTGCCCAGAGTTGTTGTGACTCGCTCTTGCCAGAAGGTTCTTGATGTTTCTAGATTCTAGACATTTGAATTTGAATTCTGGATGTGATCAAGTTATTTCTTTAAGCGACCGATAGCAATGATATACCAGTAGTCATGCCAGTACCTTTGGGCTTCGACACTTTGAAATCATTTGGCAATATTTGGCGCACTAGTGATGCTGACAGTGTCACCAAGACCACACCATTGATGTATGCTGATGTGTTTTGATGCGTTTCGATGTGTTTTGATGTATGATGTGTTGATGCGTCACTTTGCAGCGCATCTCAGGAGATCGAGTCGGCACACGCATTTTTGATGGGCGTGCTGAAAGCCACAGATCAGACCGTCGAAGAGGATTTCAAGGTGGCAGAGTTTCTTGTGTATTTCGAAAGTCTGTCATATAGTGTCACGTGTCGTTGCAGTTTGAACACCCAACTCCATGTAAATTCGATGTACTGAGGTGCATGCAGTGTATGGAACTAATGTAAACATAGACACGAATAACACTATGCCTTTCACTACATATGTCGCGTGTCCATACGTGTCCAAGGTATGTACATACTTCTTGTTGTAATGAAAAGTCTTTTTGTGCTTCTTCTTGTTGATCGTTCCCAGGAGGCGGTTGAAAGCTACGAAAAATCGCAGAATCAGGCGCCGAATCAGTTTGCAGTGTCATTTCTGCTGCACTTTCAAGCGCTTTAGAGAAAAACATCGGAGGACAGTTACAGATTGACCAAGATGTGTCAGATGCAAAAAAAGCGTAGAAATGAGAACCGCAATGAGCGTAACAATGATACTTAATGAGACCTCATTGGAAGCATATGGTCGATATGGTAGCATGTTGTAGCATGACATTCTCCATTTGTTCGGTTGCCATGTTTGATGTTCATCGAAGTTCATCGATGTTCGGCTGCCAGACCTGGGATGATGGTGCAGTCTGGGATGGTTGGGATGAGGAGGACAAACGCGGTTCAAGCCGGTTCAACCTGTTTGCCCATGGTCGATGTGGTTGATCACAGTTACTATCAGCATGGTGGCATTACCAGAATTACTAGGAGTTTTGATCATGGTGACCACCATGGTGACCACCATGTGTCAATATGTCAATATGTGTCACATTGTTTCATCACCATGTTGAGCACCATGTTGGGCATTCTGCACCATGTTTCTCTGGCTCAGGCCACGGGAATTTGAACATGTCCTCGAAACCTAGTCAGATGCACATAGCCTCACATAGCCATGAAATGCCATGGTCATCATGGCACGCCATTGAATGTCAGATGAAGATCT
This sequence comes from Symbiodinium sp. clade C Y103, assembly GCA_003297045.1. Lineage (NCBI taxonomy): Eukaryota > Dinophyceae > Suessiales > Symbiodiniaceae > Cladocopium > Cladocopium sp. clade C. The sequence continues at coordinate 41,190 of BGPT01003358.1, read as the reverse complement.
TTGCCATGGCCACTTAGTTCACTGCTGCCATGTAATTTTGGGGCTTCACATGACCTGCCATTGCATCCAGTGCTTGCTGTGGCTTGCTGACTGTGGCTTGCATTCTTGTTATCCATATACGAAGCTCTCTGTGGGTTGGATTCTATGTTGTCACATAGGTCATTCGATGTGTCTAACTGAACACCTGTGTCCAGCGTGTGCCAAGTTAGGACACAAAGCATGAGGCCAGGCTGCTGATGCTGCTGTACGTTTGATGCTATTTCTGTCTAGCATTCTCAGACACTCTCAGCTATGGATTTCTCAATGCCAAAACCAAAAAGACCTGTTTGGTGTGTCGGTTTTTGTCCACTACAATGCTGTCGCTCCAGAGCAAAAAGCAACACAGAATTCTTCACCAGTTTCCTATAAGCTAAAAACCAATCGGAATAATGCTGAACGCAGGGCGGAACCGCAGAAGATGCCTACACCGTGTACACCCCAGCTGAGGCTCAGACGGAGTGTATTTTGTGAGGAAAATTTTGGCAATACTTTAGTTTGTGCAAATATGTGCAAACTTTCTTCGTGATTGCNGTAGGGCGCAGGAGGATGGGGTATGAACCAACAGTGACTTGAAACACGAATTACAAACCCAACCTGGACCTTTGCAGCAGATCTGGACCAGGGTCTGGTTGGTTGTCGATGTTAGTGCTCCAGCATGGCTAGCTGGATGCAACAGGGCCTGCCCACAGTTTAAAGATGCTTTGATGTCATTTCAAAGTGTTCTGTGTTTTTCATTGTTTTTCAGCGCCAAGTATCTCCAATCTGTGAATCACTTTCGTGTGGAACGATTTGTGTCAGCCATGCGGTTTCAAGACTGCGGCTGCCTGTCATGCATCGTTGGCCCATGTGTCAATGCATCATCACTTGTATTTGGGCTGGGGCTCCCCAACTCATTTGAACATGTAGGCCTTAAACATGAAGCTCACTAGAGTTTTATAGTTTTGTGCTTGGAAGGGTTCCTTCTAATTGCATTTGATTTGGGCTGCAGCTGCATCCTTCTGGGAATCTTCTTCTGTATGCTTCTGCGCTGCATGGGGTACTGCGCAGGAGAGGGCTGGGATGATGTGTCCGTACAATCAACGACGCAACAAGCCCAACACATTTTCGATTTTTGAACTACTTTCATCCATTCAGAAGAAACACATGAAGAGATTCGGATCAATTGATATCAATTGAATGTTTGTGTGTGGATTTGAGCGTAGAACTCTTGAATGCTCAGGTCGAATGTGCAGTAGAGATGGTGATCAAATGTGATCAAAAACTGCATGCTACAATAGCTCCAGCTGGGGTTGCGGCCTGTGGTCGTGACTACTTGTGATTGGTGGCTGGTGGAGGAAACAGTTCTGGAGCTTGGGTCGTCTTCTGTGCGAAGTAAACTCCGAACGATGCATTTGCCAGGAATGGCCCGAGGGCACCCAGAACACTGAGTGGCAGGTTGGGCGAGTGGGTGACCAGTGGGGTTTCCGGTCGGGGACAAGAATCTAAGCTCCTACCCACATGTGACATCGTGCCCATGGTCACCCTGCAAACGTTTGTAGTTGGCCTTGTAGTTCGATTGCGCTGGTTCATAGCGCTGGTTCATACCTTTTGAATCCTTTTGATGTGTCGGTTTTTTTCCACTACAATGCTGTCGCTCCAGAGCAAAAAGCAACACAAAATTCTTCAC
>BGPT01003358.1:11891-28062 GCA_003297045.1 Symbiodinium sp. clade C Y103 | reverse complement strand
TATAGTGAATTCGGGTTCATATTTTCCTTGGGGGGTCTGATTTTATAGGAGCCAGGTTTCAAAATACCTTGCGGGGTCGCGAATTATACCTATAAAATCAGACACCCTGAGGAACCCCCCGAATTCCAAGGGGTGTTCTATTTATATCTTATATACATTATATAATATTATATAATATTATATAATATTATATAATATTATATAATATTATATAATATTATATAATATATACAGACATTATACCGATTGAATCCTTGTGACGTGCTGTTTTTTGCACAGCGATGTGTGCATGATAGCAAGGGCAACTGGGCAACCCTGGTCTCCCAATTTCAGTACAGTCTGAGAGCATTTCTTTCGACAAAAATGGAGCAATTCTGGCAACTTTTCCTTCGGCCACGGAGTTGGGACGGCTAGAAGCTAAACGGTTCGGTTTCTGGGGCATGTCGCAGCTTCCTGGTCGATGGCTGCCTTTCCTTTTTTTTCCAAGCAGTGTGTCCACGTTAAGGGGTTCTTACGAGAAGGGTTGTTTATTAAAGGCCCGGTTTGATTAGGTTTCGCGGGTCGGGTCACTCTCGTTGTGGCGGTGACCGGCGCGGTTTTAGTTTTAGTCAACTGGCAGAGACACTTGTACAGAGATCCGTTACAGGATCCTTGTACAGAGATCTTGTGCATACAGAGATCCTGTGGGATCTTGCCAGTTCCTTTAAGGATCCTTCAGAAATGCGGCGGGTTCCGTTCAAGGATCGTTGCGCGCAGACCGTGTGGGTTCAGGGATATTCGTTGAGTTCCAGGAAAGAAGCCTTGGACAGAGATGCTATGAGTTTCTTGGCCTGTGTACAAAGATCCTGTGCGTTCTTTTCAAGGATCCTTTGCACACAGATCTTGTGAAACCTTCACCGGTTCTTCATACAGAGATTTTGTGAATTTCTTTCGGGATTCTTGCATGGATGTACTGCAAAACTCCCTGAAGCAAGATCCCTGCACAGAGATCTTCCAAGTTCCCCCACAAAAGGATTCTTGGTCAGAGACCTTGTCAGTTCCTTGACAGGGGCTTGTACAGAGACCTTGCAAATTCCTGTGCAGGAACCTCTGGCACAGTTACCATTGAGTTCCTCTGAGAAAATCCATGCGCAAAGATCCCTTGTTTTCCTAGAAAGGCTCCTTGCACAGAGATCCTGTGAGTTCCTGGACAGGGCCTTTGCACACAGATCCTGTGAATCCTGTGAAGTCACTGACAGGTTCCTGTGAGTTGATTTAGTTCCGATCTTTGCGCAGAGACTTGGTGGGTTCTCCTCAAGCATCCTTGTGCAGAGGTCTTGTGAACTCTTCTCAAGGATCCGACTCCTGTTACTGTTGAGTCATGTTAAGTCCTAGAAAGCGTTTTGTTACAGAGTTCCTTCCAAGGATCCTTGTATGGGGATCTTGTGAATTTCCTGAGAAGGTTCCTCTACAATACTGGAGGGATCCTGTGAAGCCTTGTGCAGAGGTCCTGTGAGTTCCTTGTAAAGAGCCTAACGCAGTTACTTCCCCCAAATTACTTCCACCAGACTTTTTGGGGTCCCTTGCCGGCGCAACTAGATGGTTTTTTGGGCTGATGAAGGGAATGCGGTCATTACAATTGCTGCCTGGATACTGCCGCATATTGCCCACCACGCTGTGCCTGCCAGAATACCTGCCGTACCTTTTCACAGTTCTTGCCTGTCATATCTTTGAGTGAATTGAAGGCAGCAACGGCAGTCAGCTGACCGAAAAGTTGCATCCAGCCAGCTAGACATCAAAACCGAAACTTTGCAAATTTGCAGGTTCAGGCAATACCGGCAATACCCAACAGCTTCGATTTTTCGATGTTTTGCCTTGGTGCTTCCTGTGTCTCCTGTGTCTAGGCATCTCATTGGCACGCGAGCCAGAGCGAGCATCAGTGGTACCAGGCGACTTGCTCCACAAATGGCTTTTGAGCTTGCGCAGATGATTGCAGAACTGCATGCAAAGTGCAAATGTTGCAAGATGTTGCGAGCATCAACTAAGAAATACAATCACACAGAAAGATGCACAAGAATTTGCCGTAATTATTCGATGATATTCGTAGCAATTTGCAATACGCATTAAGCATGTTAGCTGACCAGCCTCGCGCAGCATTGCGCCCCTCAAATTCTGGTGGATTTCCTGTGAGCCCCTTGTGTAGATTTGTTTGATACATTTGGACCATATAAACGACGGCACCGACGTCACACCGAAATAACAACCTAGCTTCAGAAAGAACGGAAATAAGTTCATTACCAACATCTTTTTATATGCCATGCTTGTGTATATATTACAGTCTGTACTACTTATATCATCTTATATCATCTTATATCTAATATTTGCAAATGTCGGCATATATAGATATATAATAAGGTCTTCAAGTTGTCAGTCATATTTGGTCCGATTATCGTAAGCTGTGTGCTACATATCTCCAGCCGGGGTCGTTGTTTTTGGGTGTAGTTGTTGGCCGGTCGAATCAGGAAACTTATGGAGTTCAATGGCCAGAGGGTCAAGCGCAGTGGCAGGTCGGGCAGGTGACCAATGGGGTGCCCGGGGGAACCTGTACCCGCTTGTAGATCGATTGCATTTGCTGCTCCTCATGGTTCTGGTTTTGCTTCTTCTCCAACAGGTTGACGCATAATTTTTCGATGACTAGGTCCCCCCCAAAAAAAAACATCTTTAAGCGTTTGTTGTACCCAGCTACTGTACCGACGATACTGCGCAAGATTAACTTTGTTTTGGTAGGTAATTTCGGTGGGCAACCAAACAAGAGCGCATTATTTGTTGCCCACATCACTGCTTTGGGTTCTGCTTGTTTGCGCTGCATCCCGCGCTCTCCTCCTCCTCCTCCTCGTCCTCCTCCTCCTCCAAGTCGACTTCTTTGTATCAACTCATCGCTTTCAACTTGCCGATATCAAACTTATCTCTGTCAACTTTGCTTATCAGACTTACCTCTTTCAGTATCATCTCTGTCAAACTTATATATATATATATGTATATATACTGTAGCTGTCTCAAACTTATGTACCGCTATCAAATTCACCTATATCACTTACCTCTATCAATTTTTTCTCTACCAACTTCCATCGAGCAAACCTGCATCGACCTTGGCCCCTCCCAACTTATCACCTATGCCAAGCCTCACTGGACTGGCTTGCCGTTGTTGCTCCGCGTTTGGGCGCTGTGGTCCATCAAACTGACTTTTAGGGAACTGACTTTAGCAACCTTATCTTTTTGAACTATCAAACTTATCTCTACCAAAGTGATATACATTGCCTCTATATGCCTCTATCAAATGCACCCTTGCCCAGCATATACCTATCAAACGGCCTCTGTCAGGACATATTTCCGTTATTTTCCCTTAACCTTCATATGAAGCGCGGATGAGTAAATCCCAGGTTATGGTTTTGACGGGATTCCAAAATAGTGAATGATGATAGTGCCCTTTAAACTGTATGAATGGAACCATCATGTAATGTACCATCCCAATTAGTAAGCTAGGGGTTTATTAATCCTGGGTCCTGGGTTTGTATTTTCTCAGTTGTATCAGACTTATATTGTATTCTATATCCAACTTTTCTCCTTCAAATGCACTTGCGTCAAATTTTCCCTCCAACTTTTCTCTGTCAAACTTACGTCTATCGAGTTTCTCTCCATCCAACTTACACTGTCATCGTATATTTTCGGTCATGTATGTATGTCATTCTATGTCTCGTCTTTTCACCATGGCACAACCCATTGCTTTACCCCATCTTCATCATCCAATCCCTCTTCTTTCTTCTGAACTATAGGAAGGATTGACATGTGGGGTTACCTGGCTCCTTAATTTTGAATAACAAGGAGAGGCGACAGAAACTAATTGGCGCAGGAAAAAAACTAGTCACTCTTATACAAGGGCAGCTCGTCTGCAGGGTTTGGTTTTGAACCTTCCGAAACAAGGATATATCGCTACCCTTTCCTATTTACCATGGTTACCAGCTGTATTCAGTTTGGACTACTTGAATCCCGCACTTGAATCAGATGTAAAAGTCGCGAAACCCGTGATATGCTCACAAATTGACATGTCAGCGATACTTGCATGAGTCGGAATATTAGCGATATTGCTGGAGAAGAGTCAACAAGGACAGTAGAGCGAAGCAGAGTAGAGAAGAGCAGAGGGTAGAGAAGAGTAGAGCAAACAAGATAAGAGTAAAGGAGGTTGTGGTTGTAGTTGTGCGCGCGCGCGCACACCGTCGTTTGCCCATATAGACAAATTGGTGTTTGAGTGCATGTGTGCACATTTCTTGCAGGCCGTTCAGCAGAGAGCTGCGGCTGTTGAGGACACTGAAGGGGATCTGCACACGGGCACCATGACAGCTATTGCTTGTTTCGATGATATATTTTTAGTTTTTGAAAATATATCTACTTCTCATCATTTAGGGTGGGGGGGGGGTTCCGGGGGTACTATGATGACGATGATGGTGATGGTCAGGATGAGGATGAAGATGAGACAGAAACCAGTTCGGGACACGGGAAAACAATGGCGTGTGGCCGTAATTGTGGTATGTTGTAGTTGTTATAATGGTTTTCGTGGTGTGGCTCCACATTGGTGCACATGGCTTAACAACGAAGCCTCCGGATGGAAAACAATGAAAAACATATGGGAAGGATTGCCAAATCACCTCAAGAAATGAAGCTCCGGGACGGGAAACCACCATGCCACTGAAAGACGAAGGTGATGGAAAACCATATCCACCTACAAAACTTTGCAACATGTGCAGTGTCATGAGAGGTTGGGAAAAAATCGCCTACAGTTGTTGGTTGGCTTCCTCCCGGAACTACATGTGCTTCGCTAAAGCGCAGCCTACAATTGACATGACCACTAGAATCACTATGGGCCATAGGGGTTGGCTCAAAGATCTTGCATCCTGGTGTGCTATAGGTATGATGCATGTGTTTTCTTATTGTGAGAGGTGGCAGATTCCCGTGTGACACCTGCTTTCCCCTGGGGTGATTGCCGTTTGTGTTCGTTTACTGTAGGACTTGTCGCTTGCTGATTTTGAAGTTGTTTTTTGATACGGCAGTTAATAACTGCGTCTACTTGAGACGCGGAATTGTTGGCGTGTTGGCGTTTTTTGCGCGACTTGGGGAGCGGTTTGGATTTGTTGCATCTGAGAATGGGCCAAAGCACAGCTACCCCAGCAACTTTTGTTGCGATTTGTTTGTTGTTGCACTTGATTGCAGCGATTGCCCACCGGTGTTTCTGGAACCACAATGATTTGGCAAAACACCCAAAGCCACCCACCCCTCGTTTCCATGCTTAATGGCAATTGTAGGTGCACGTTTGTCCATTGCAATTTTTTGCCAAACCCATGCATGTGACGACCTGTGCAGACAAACTACGCTTTTCGATACTTTTCGTATCTTTCGTTGCAGAATTTACTGAGAGAGTGCTGTCAGTCAAGTTTGACACACGTACGCTTGACATTTCCCTGGCATTTGGAGGAACAAACAGTTAGCCAAGATCACGTTGGCGACCCCAGACTCACCACTTGGAACCTTTGAGACTGAGATGTAGCATGATGAGAATAGTGGGGAATGACGTGGTGTGATATTCAAAGCTCCGTTCAGCCACATTTTTCCCGAACGTCCTTTGAATTAGTTCAGATAGCAGAATCTCCTTACCAGCCTCACCCGCTTCCCAGCACATGGATGCAAATGGCATGTCATACCTGGCGGCCAATACCACAATGCCATGCCATGCCTTCAAATTCGGTAAAGCCTCCAAGCCTCTGAAACCAAAACAAGTGAAAAGTGGAAATATAAGTTATTTATGTCAAACCGTGTTTTCACATCTTAACATTTTTGGTGCCATACATTTCAGGTGGAGACCTATGAGATCTCTGCGCCGCCCTTCCCCTTGACGGAGAATGATGCTGTGAAAAAGCAGAAGAATGTGCAGAGCTAAAAAGCGAGAGCGAAGAAGTCCAAAAAAAGACAGAACACTTGATATATCTTGATATCGAACATATCGGAGAAAAGAAGAAGTGAAGACATTGCAAGACATTTTTGAAGCTAAGAAATTGGATGATATTTTGGTATCGGACCAAAACAAAGCATATGAGAGTGGCAGACTATGGCAGACTCTTGTATCTTCCAGCAAGTCCTGTGTGATCTGCACGCAATTCCGAGGCCACTGTGGGGCAGGAATCGGAAGAGGTCGAGGCTCGAAACTGCACGTTTCAAAGTTTCACAGTACAAAGCACCAACCCCTGACAACACGCTGCGCACTTTGGGTAAAGCGCAATGTATATTTCTAAAACCTGAACAAATTCATGTGGGCCTTTCGGCATTGGATTTTGATTCGCACACATGTTCTTACATAAGTTATAAGTTATAACTGTGCACAGAGGTACTGTTGACACGTTAGATAAGTTACTGCATATTCAACATAGTTAGGCGATGGAGAGAGATATTCAACATTGTAAATGACATATTAGTACTTGTATACAATAAAAATGAGAGGATAAACATGAAGATGTGGGGGTGCATCTACCCAACCAACGACGATGTCAATATCTTCTGACAGCAGCTGTTGTAGTTTCTGCGCGCCTTCCAAGTCACCCATTGTGTATCATTTAAGTTGTTGCCTCTTTGTCTGGTTTTGTGTGACTTCAAAAGTATCACACCCAGGTTGTTTCTGCAGAGACGGATGGGCATCACGCACCGAAGGACTTTACATTTAAAAGTGAAATATTTACATTATTTGACATTCCTCTCTAAGACATCCAATGTGTCGAGCAACTTTGTCGCCAGAAATGGTGGAACGAGGTCGGGCGGGAACAGTGCTGGGGGCACTTTCATAAAGAAACCAGCAACCTTGGAAGAATATGGAAGAATTGGACTGAACAGAAGCATTCTGTCCTCAAAGACACACGTTTGTGAGCATGACATCTTTGTGTTTTTTATTTTGGCTCTATGGTGGATTGAAGAAACAGAATCATGCGAAAGAATCACTGGATCCATACGACACCGTCAACGATGTCAACATCAATTGGACATTTGGGATGTTTGATGGAGTGTGCATATTTTCAATATTTCCTCTTGATCAATTTTTGACAAGCTACAAGCAACATGGTGCCAGTGGTCATTCAGGTCTTTTCTTTGCAAACGAATTGTTTGGTTTCTTAGTCGTCTTAGTCATCTTAGTTGTTTTAGTCGCTGTCGGGGCTCAATGTGGAGCTCACAGCCGGACCATGCGCGAGATTGGGGGCACCTTGGCATACCGGTCAGTGACTTTGTCGTCAACGCGACTTTGCAGTGATCCATTGATAATTCAAATCCAGTGATTCCAGCAAGCATTCCAGGAGTTTTGTTGTGTATCATGGATATCAAGATCCAAAGGCAGCATGACCACTCAAAAATCTCAGATTTCCTGCGCAGTCTGTTGACCGCATTTGACCGCACTGCTGCTGACAGACGGAATAGTCAAATAGGATCAAATACGCACTCAGCATTGCAAATGGAATCGACGATAGTACAGCTGGGCCTGATCGCAGGGGACTGACAGGGCTGCGCAGGGATTAACCGTTGATCAACCACCAAGGATTGTCGACCAGGGCAGTCGTCTATTGGGGAAGATGCAGGGCTACGTCCAGGGACACACTCCGTTAGAGACCCAACGAGTGTGCCACAAGGCAGCACTTGGGGCTGGAACACTTTTGCCTGCCGAAGTATCCCTAGACTTGCAAATGTCTCGGGCAGGTGCTTCTCCAATGAGTCCTTGCTTTTTCAGAAGTGCTTCTAGTGCCTATCAGATCTGATAGATCTGACATTCAGACCTATTGATTGTTTGCCTTTCTATTGTGTATGATTAGTTTCCTAGGATCATTTGTCCAACATTGCAAGTCTGCGCAGTTTGTCCCTGGAATGAATCACATGCTAGTTGGAATCTGAGGTACTGATTGCCTCTTCATCCCGCTTTTTGTGGCCGCAGTGCTTGGCTTCTTCCTTTGCATTTCCGAGGCACAACCGGAAATGTCTGAGATGTTTATTCCATGTTATTCCTCCTTTTCAAAGAAATTAAGTTATTCGAGGATAAAGTACATTTATCAGATCAGAAATGCAAAAAAGACAGCCAACAATGCAACCAGTTCTGCCTAAAAGGAAATAAAGCAAAACAAGGAGGTAGCAATGACAGTGGCATGAGTCTCTTGGCGTCGAATGTATTATTTGTATGACATGGACAACACCAAAATGACAAGACCCATGGAATCCGCCCTGCAACAAGTGCACAGGTGAAGCTGGATTCCGGTAGCTCGAAACATCTCGAAACTAATTTTGATTTGAGCCGCTTCACTTGGCCCAAGATCTCATCCTGAATTTCACCATATTTGATCCTGAAGAATTTTGCAGTGAATTGCCAGTCAATTCCAATAATTCCACACAATTTACGCGTTGATGGGATTGTGGTACAGTTTACGTGGAAATGGCAAGAATCCATGGGGGAAAATGCAGAACTCAGACCAAAGTCAAGAATCCAAGATTCTCTAGAGCCGCCTCCTTGCTCATCCTGGTTTATAGCCCGGTGAAGATAAGTTTTTGAGGTTCCTGGTCTCTTGAAACTGACTTTGCTTTGGTTGAACGCTCGAAATGAAGAGTTCAACCAGCTTGAAATGTCATTTCACGTTATGTCCAATGAAGGAAGAGGTTGCCAAAAGACATCAAAAGACACAGAAACTGAAGGACTGAAAGGCCAACGATTAGTAGAGTCACCATATTTGGTGTACCATATGAAGAAACTAGTCCTATCCTATGTCAAATATGTCAATGTCATGTCCCTTTCGTGCTACTCCACCATTTTCTGTCCTGCCGAAGGCTGTGGAGAAGGGAAGCTTCCAACGTTTGACATCGCTGCCAGACTTTGAAGGGAACTTGTGCCTAGGCCGAACGCTAAAGATGACGATGAAGATGACGGGGCCGAAGACAATGACGAGATAACCTTTGCACATTCAGTGACCTCATGTTTAGAAGATTCTTGAAGGCCTATTTCAAAGCTTGATAGCAGGCTCTATCGTTGCATTCCGTAGGAGCCAAGTAAAATTCAGAGCAGTGCTGCTTCCTTCAAAACCAAATTCAATCCAGGGCTGGAAAGGTGTCTTATTTGCTCATATGTTTCCCCGGAGAAAGAATAGTCACAGGCAGATAAACTTGTTGCCAATACTTGATGCTATACTGATGCTGTTTGTCTTGTGGCTTGAGAGCACTGTTTTTTGCAAAGACACAGGTCTCAGTCAGGATGTTGAGTAATTCACATCATTGCAGGAACATCCGGGAATATGTTTTTTTTGTTGTCCTTTCTTTCGTGTGAGTGCAGCGTGCAATTAGCCAACAGTTGACTTATCATTCTTAGAAGAGAACAAATTCAACATCTACTTTTTACAGAGTGGGCCTGTGCATCTGAATTTTCAAAGGCTTAATTAATTGCGAATGTTCTAGTTTGGTTTAGTTAAGTTTGTCTGAATCATATCAATGGCATTTCAATGCTGTGTCAAGGGTGGGAGCCCCTTGGAGCAATGCCCTTTGACTAGCAGCTAGCGAAACAGCAGAAGCAGCAAGAGGACTCAGTCTTGTCCAGATCTATATATTAGCTTTTCAAGACCAACAAGGAAAAACATTGCAAAGCGATGCAAAGCGTCTTGATTTATATTGATGCTCAAAAAGGTACAGAATGTAGACATTCCAAAAAGAATTCAGCATATGAGCAGACCTCTAGAGCAACCTTTGAGCACTCAGGTGCGGTACCAATGGTCAAGGTCCTTACCTGTACTTTTGCCGAGAACAAGGAATTGGAGACTTGGTGCAGCGCAATTTTGGCTCATGTTGGCAAACTATTCTAAAATATGCTAAGGCTATTCTTACTTTGGCCGGATGTGATTGAACACTGACACCTCTGAGAAATTGGGACTGAGACGGAGGTTGAAAGATTGGATGACCGGTGATAAGGGATGGCTGAAATACATTCAAAAACGTGGTCCAAAATTTCTTTGGAACGGGGTTTGTATCGCAATTGACCGTTCTCTGGGGTCAAAGGTGTAGCTGCATGCGGTTTTTGGGGTCCCATTTGATCCCATGTCGTAGCTTCTCAGTTTCCAATAGAAAGCGTTTGGGTTCAGGGTTGCAAGCGATTGCAGGTGGAGAATCTGTAACCATTTCCTGTCTCCGAGCGAAGGAAATATCAAACAATACAATGCTTCGCTTCATGTTTATTTTTAGGCGTGTGAACCTCCTGAATACACGTATACGTATAATATGTAATATAGTATGTTCATGTATATTCCGTTCATATTGATTTCTCTTCAATATGATCTGGTTGTAGGTAGCGGGGATGAAATTTGCCCTCCCTTTACGATGTGCAAGGGGTTCTGAGTAGGAACGAGTAGTCGTGCAACGGGTTCTAGATAGGAACATCTGGGTGCGCAACACGTTTTGGATTGAAACAGCTGGGTCTTCAATTTGGTTTTGGATTGCATCAAAAGCCCTCGATAGGAACAGCTACGGGCTAGGTGTGCCAATTTTTTCGGATAGACATAGCTACGTGCAACGTGCACGCAGGGCCCTTGGTTAGAAACCGCTTGGGGTGCAAAGAGCTTCAAATAGGAACAGCTGGGTGTGCAAAGATGTGCAAAGGTTTTGGCACAATGTGCAAATTTTTCCCAGTTGTCAAAAAGCTTCTCCTTGAAGGTCGAAGTTAGATGTGCCATTTTGGTAGTTATACGATGTTATACGTGGGTACCTGTTTCCATGTTAGCCAATGAATTCCCAGGGGAAAGCCAGCTGCTCGTTGTCATCGTCTAAGGATTGGATTTACAACACCAGATTTGCCTTGAAAAGTGCCCCATTGACAGTAGCAGCCAAATCTTTTGTCGTGGTACGGGGTCTACACAGATGAGCTACCCGACGCATTCCTTGGCTGGAATGATTTGCATGCCAACAACCTCTGATCTGGCCAGTGAGATCAAGTGACTTGTCAAGACCTTTTTGGTATCTTCACGGATCTGCGGTGGTTGTATGGGTTTGTGGTGAGCATGTGCGATGGCATCCCTTAAAGCTATGTTTGTATATATGTTCTGGTTCGGTCATGTTCTTTTAATGTTCAAATCCTATTGTGGTTTGTGTATGCATGGGCTTTCTTAGTGCAAGTAAAGCCTGAAAACTTATGAAATCTTCATGTCATTATGCGGCGGGGCCATGCACGCTTTGTGAGCGACAGTCCGACAAGCTGCCATTGCACGCACGCTTATTGCAGCTGAATAGACAGCTTAAAAAGTGCAGCATGACGCTTCGAGTCTGCGCGAGCGCGCGTTTGTGTAGGGTTCTGTGGTAGTTTAGGTGCAAGATCAGTTGGCATGGTTTTCCCGAGTGCCGGGTGCGCCATGACCAAGGCAAGTGTTCAACAACAATCCCTTTGCCACTTGGCGAATTGCACAATGGGAGATGGCCCGATCGAAACGCAAGGGTCTAGCCTCCAAGTCCATAAACAGAGACCTGGCCGCCGTTCATATTTGATGACACCAGTTAACACATTGCCAAGAACGATGCAGACGCGATGTAGCTGTAGCGTCAACATACCATTGGCCATTGAACGTAGCACATGCCCCTAAAGTTTCGTAGGTTTGCATTTTACCAGACATTGTTTGAATTTTGTTCTGAAGGATCTGAAAGTTGTCGATTGAGGCCATTCACCAGCAAGCAATATTGTTTCATTTTTGCTCTATTCTTTTTTTTGGGGGGTGTTGGTTGGTTAGGTTCAAGATATATTTGTCGATAAAATGTGTATGTGTTTCCGATTTTCCGCAGGGACACAGGATTTGATACGTGTACTTACTCTCCACATCGAACTTATGAAATGTGTTTTTGTCAAAGCGGCAACGCATCTTCAAATTTATTTGAGAGGATAATGTAGCAAACTTGAGCACGGGTTATCATATATTACCATTGTCATGCAGATAAACCAGTTCCAGCCCTCCTTTCATTGCCTGAACTTCCAGACCTCCATTCAGACCGGGAGTATATTCCATCTTCAGTTCAAGAGGTCAAACAGTGAACAGTGTTCTTGGATGTTTTTGGCACTTTCAACTCCTGTAACAATCTGACTCATCACGAAATCTTGGACAAATTACACCAATTCTCGCTTCAATGTGACTTGGAAAAGGTTCATTGATGTTGTTCGTAATTTGCGCACAGTTTTTGTCCGAACTAAAGTATGACTTGGACATGTGAAGAAAAATTCCATCGTGGAATCAAGAAATGCCCAGCAAGTCCAATGAACTTAATAAGTGAATTTAAGTGAGGAATGCATCACGGATTGGCAAAAGCCTTGAATGATCTCTGATTTGGTTGGGCGGGTGCAGTCAGTTCTAACGTCTGACAAATCACGGCTGGTGCATAGGGATACAAGGAAAGACAAGAGGGACGCAAGTGGACAGGTTGTGGCATGACCACCGCATTGTTTTCTTCCTGATTCGGAGTCTACTGCAATCTACTGCACTTGAATAGCTGCCTGAATTGAAAGGTTTGCAGTGTTTGCAGCATGCAGTTGTGGAGAAACAAATGCCTTTGCGTTTACACTGCCCCATTTGTACCAATCATGAATGCCATAGTGCCACAGTCGAACACCATCCTAGAACTTATGCTGTGAATGACACTCTGACAGCTCTGTTTAGACATGTTTGTGCTCTTCATGGCCGTGCCTCTCGGGCTTCTTGTGTGGTTGCGCGAGCCGTGCATGGCATGGCAACAACTTTGATGTAGACTTGTATACTTGCTCAATCTTGCTCAGATCAATGTTTGAGAAAGCGCGGAGGTCACAACTCTGCATGTAAGATTGATGGTGCGGTTAAGTAAAGAATCGGCTGTCAAAGCAATTAGATGTTGCTATAGTAAAATGCCTGTCATATTCTGCACACTTTCAGCCGGAAGCGTCCGTGTGCATGTCAAGGCTAGAGTCTCACCCCTGAGACATGGGCGTGATTTAGAGAACACGATCCATACATATCCATGCCACAATGGTAAAGCGACAGCGGATGACTGCGGATGAAAGCCGATGGTGCAGTGGTGGGTGGTGGTAAAGTGAATAATTAAGATTATGTGAGAATAAAGTCTGCGACACTTTGCCAATGATGCAACTTTTGCAGAACTCCTGCAGCTTATCCTAATGATCTTTCATTATCTTTCCATATCTTTCCATTTGCATCCCCCGGGCCCAGCACATCCAGCACGGCCTGGTGAGGTGAAGACTTTGTTTGATGCCATGCAGGTAACTTATGACTGGGAGCAGCTGGTCGTGGCAGTCCGAAGCCTAGAAGGGCCTGTACGAAGCCCGGTTCCTCTAGGAATTCCTGCAGGCTACTTTTCCTTTTGTTTGGGTCGCCGGCTAAGTGCCTGCTTTGGGGCGTTTAGGTCTTGGTTTTAACGGTCCAACATCTGAACTATTAAGGTGCCTCCTTTGTTTGCATGCCCGTTTCTTGACATTGTTTGGCAAACAATGGTTTCGAAACAAGAACAAACATGGTTCTACGTGAACTATCTCATTGCATGAGGTCAGTAGCATTCTGCGGAGGGCATATTCTCTCACACAGTCACATGCAACCAACGTTGAAGATCGTTGAAGCATGCTGTTCAATTAGCCGAAACAATCGCTCGATACGTTTTTGAGCAGCACGGCGTTTGCGTGATGTGCACACGGCCCATCACTGCCCTGTTGTCCAAGGCCATTGTGGCATCGGTGCTGTCCTATTTCTACATTTTTTGTATCTCACTCTGTGCAAATTGTTTGGTTTGGCTTTGCTTGCTTGCCCTCGTGACCATTCCTACCTGCTTGGGCCTGGTTTATGTCTACATGTCAGCAAGGCAGGCCTGAAGAAAGTGTATTTCATTCTGTTTCATTGTCTCGTCGTGTTTCGTCATTCGCACAACATTTATCATCGCATCCTTTGGCATTTTTTTGATCCTTTTGAAAGGCTCAATGTCTTCCCCAGATGTGGGGAAGAGCTTCACCATGGTTCACCACTTCTTACTCTCCAAGTGCAGCTGAAGTCAAATACGTCAATTCTTTTCAGTTTTTGCATTCCTTCGGGCTGTCATTTGTCTTCACAACATGGAAGACGGGGGTCATCGGAGGACTGTCCTTTTTCATTCTTTCGATCTCAACCAGCCAAACTTTAAACTTCTGACAGCTTCTGACCGCAGTCCGGAGATTGTAGTGCCCAACAGCATTCCTGGCACGATCACAACCGGGGATACTCAGAACCTCGGCGCACGAAAGACTGTGTTTTGTTTTGCAATGCCTGAAGACGTGGCCGAAACATGCCGAAACAAACAGGTTCAATTTGCAGGGAAACAGAGTAGACTCAGTTTATTTCTTCGTTCCTTCAAGTTTTGTTTCGAGCAGTTTGTTCAACGTAACAAAGCAAACAACTGTTGAACCCTTTGGAGATGGCGATGGAGAGAGAGAGAGAGGGAGAGAGAGAGAGAGAGAGAGAGCGAGAGAGTTGTTGAATATGTAATGAATCTGTTTGTCTATCATTGTCTACTTTGAATCCAGGAATGATCTCAGCTTTGGATTGGCTCTTTGCGGAATAGGCAGGAAGCCTTGGCCAACGGGTGCAGACTAGCGACGGAAAGCTCACACGAGCCGTGAGTATATAGTTATGATTAGTTATGTGTATCTGGGTGCGTAAATAAATGACTTTTGCATACTTTTGCCAAGTTTTCCTTCGGATCGTGGGGTTCTAGCGCTGCGTTCACAGGCATTTTGCTGGCTTGCGTCGCAGTCTTCAAAGCCCGGACGATCAAACTCGCCTTGAGCAGCATCGAGGACGGTCTCGCAGTTTGTCACGGTTTTCACGATTCAAAGATTTGGACAACATATTCTCATCATCTATTACCATCCATTTCTTTTTGATGTAGTATCGTCCATGCAGAACGGAGTCACCGAGAGGTCCTGACACTTCCTGACAATTTGCATCATAGATCAGCACAGCTCACACGTTGAGTGATTCGACATGATTCGACCCAATGGTGTTCCTTTTTGCAGCACATTGCAGCACTGGCACTGGGTACTGGCCTTAGAGGTTGAATGCAACAGAATGCCAGACTGCGCCAGGTTTAGGGTAAAGAATCTAGGCGAGGCAGGGGACACACATTGCTCGCCGGCTATAGAGCAATGCACCTGCACTTTTTTTTTTGAATGCAAACGTGTTTTTCTCGAAAGCAAATGCAGCCAAAAAATGCCAAAAATATATAAGAAATAGCCAAATGCACCAAAGAGAGGTCATCATTTTGGCTTGCGATGCAAGCAGAAGTTCAAGAATCAGAAAAAACTCTCCCAGTGCCAAGGCAAAGGCTCGAAACATTCTGAAACTGATGGTATGTGCCTTCGACAGAGACATGCTGTACCAATGTGTTGTGTAACAAAGGCCGCACAGGCAGAGGATGCAGGGATGATACCGGAAAAAAATCTAAGTGTCTTGGAGATCTTGGAGGGAAAAAAAACTAGGATCCTGCAAGAATTTCAAATCGCTGGGAAAATAGTTTAAGCTTCCCCTAGTCCTTTGGTGCCCTGGTCCTCTGGTCCCTTGGTCGCCTGGTCCAGGGTCCTCTTGATCCGCGGTCCTTTACCCACCTCACCTTAATCCTTTACCCTCCTCATCCTCTGATCTCCGGGTCCTCTGTCTCTCCCAGCACACTCTACACTAACCCTATGTAAGCCTGAAAGCAACCTGGAATAAGCCACAAACCAACCCGAAATAAAATCGGGACCAACTGTCCTGCATAAACATCCCTAAAACGCACTTAAAGAAGCACCAAGAAAACATACAAACAGCTCCGACTATTGTAAGCAATAAGTTAAATTTAAACCTAAAAAATCCCACGCCAAACCGCCAAAACTAAATAAACCTAAAAACATCAAACAAGCACCAAACCAACCATAAATTGGCACTATATAACACAAGCGTAAACCTAAAGAAACATCAAAGCAACCACAAATAAACCCAAATTAAATCTTACATAATTACAAGTAGTTCCCGGGCAAGCCGGGGTCGGAAGTTTCAAAAATTGAAACACCTATAGCTTATAGAACTGAACAGAGACTGGGCCTATAGGATGT